>JAVQJF010080678.1:0-56760 GCA_036023855.1 Gadopsis marmoratus | reverse complement strand
AGGTATTGGGATGAAATCCTTGGACCCATTGTCAGATGCTACACTGGTGCAGTGGGTCCTGGGTTCCTCCTGGTGCACGACAATGCCCGGCCTCATGTGGCGAGAGTATGCAGGCAGTTCCTGGAGGATGAAGGAATTGATACCATTGACTGACCCCCATGCTCGCCTGACCTAAATCCAATAGAACACCTCTGGGACATTATGTTTCGGTCCATCCGACGCCACCAGGTTGCACCTCAGACTGTCCAGGAGCTCAGTGATGACCTGGTCCAGATCTGGGAGGAGAAACCCCAGGACACCATCCGTCGTCTCATTAGGAAAATGCCCCGACGTTGTCAGGATGCATACAAGCGCATGGAGGCCATACAAACTACTGAGGACCATTTTGAGTTGCTGCAATGACATTTCAGCAAAATGGACTAGCCTGCCGCATAATATTTTCACTTTGATTTTCAGGGTGTCTTTCAATTCAGGCCCTCTGTAGGTTGATAATTTTCATTTCATCAAACGATGTGGCATCCTTTTGTTCCTAACACATTACCCAGTCCATATCAATATAGATATCCAGTATGATTTCTTTCCTATTGAGATCTGATGTGATTTCAAAGTGTTCCTTAATTGTTTTGAGCAGTGTATTATACTATACTGACCAAGTAACATTCATAACATTGTTACTACAATTAATTAAATATTAATCAAATATGTCTCTACCAGTACCACCAGTAAGTGTGTCTGACCAAGACCCATTTGTGATTTTTCAAATCATATCTAATTTGCTAAATGTAGGATCCATGAATGTCAGACAAATGTTTAATTAAAATAAGAAAATAGAACCGCTTAGTACATGTAAACATCAGCATGAACTGGTAAAACACTTTTCTAAATCACCAGGAGACATCAGAGTATAATAAAGCAATTGTGTCTTGAGTCTTTTGATTTCATTGAAATGTATTTCCAGAAATATGCTACATTACTCAAAATACATTGTAAAAACTATTTATGTATGTCATGCAGGTAAGAACAGTCAAACATCACAAATAAAACAACTTATTACAAAATATGTCTATGCTAATCTAATAGTTGTTTTAAGTATCCACAAGACAACCTTGTATGAAACACTAACACTAAAGTAAAGTAAAGAAATCTGAAAATTCGATGTTTGCTTCTCAAGCTTATTTGGTCAAAATGCAGAGGAATGCTAATTTACTTTGACCAGCTGCTAACAATCAGGAAGACAGCAAAGCACCACCAGGATTCCTCCACATTGTATGCCCCCCTGGCAACTCTGAAGGGTTTGCCAGATATAGAAGATATGACAAGACATGACATGAGACGAGAGAGAGAGACTGAAATAGTAGAAATGGGGAGGATAAGGGAGGAGATTGAGCAGAACAGGATGATAGGCAAATCTTTTCTGGCATGGCCAGCTGCTCTCATGAGAACATTCTGTCACCTACTCGATGCCAGATCCTGTGTGATCATCTATGTCCACACAAAGCATATTCTTCATACACATATTTTTATTTTTATTTAAAAAATTTTGTCTTAGACAATTAACTGAAAAATGCTACCTTAATTAAAAGGCCAATATTTATATTTAATGCCTCTCTAAATGCTAATTAGGTGTTGTAAATGTGGACTGAACTAAGTTGTTTTTACAGGGTTTACTGGGCAGTGGTAGCACTGGTACTGAAACAATAACTTGAGTGCAAAGATGCGACAGATTTTATGACATCCTGCAAGTCTTTATTTGTTGAACAGAACTTAAAAAGAGATATTGCTTCTTTTCTATTCCCCTCAAATAAATTTTTTTGGTGATTTAGTAAGCTTTCATTAATTTAATAACTGATTAAATCTGTTTAAAGAAAAAGTGATGGTTTCGTACCTGACTGTTGGACAGAGCTTGCTGATGATATGGAGAGAACCTGTTCTTGGCAGGGTCTTCTGACGTGGGGCTGAGAGGCTTTGGATCTGACATGGAGCGCTGCACACTTTTTATGGGTCTTGGAAGGGTCTGGTGGCGGGGTGATTCAGCCGTAAAAGCCTTTTGCTGAGGTGTAACATGAGCCTTGTTAAGTTTCTCCTGGGAGGCAAATGTTGTCTCCAGCATGCGATGAGGTGACAATGGAGATACAGGGGAGTATAGCACCTGGGGAGATTTGGGGGGATGCCGAGATAGAGATTCATTTTGTTGCTGCTGATAGCCAATTTCCAGGGGGTCTGGTTTCCTCCTCTCAAACTTAGCAACTCCTTGGAGTCTAGGAGAGGTTGGGTCAGATGTGTTCGCACCTACCATATGCAGACTTGTGGAGTACGGACTGATGGTTGTAGGGACACTCAGTTGAGGGGCGACCACACCCTGAGACTGTGACTCTGGTTCTGTCTGGCAGGCCAGGCTCTCTCCTTTGTGGGTTCTTTCAGGTGCTGCTATGTAATGTAATAGGTCAACCTTTGAGGTCTCCGCCATGGTAATGTGGATTGCAGGAGAAATCCTGCCTAGTTGGTCAGGCTCTGTTTGGCATGACGAATCATTTGTGGTCTGAATAGCTATACTTGCAGAAGCCACTTTAGATGACCCTTCTGATTTAGCCTCACCACTGGATTCAGAGTGCTTGGATACACGTGATCGCCTGCGCCGTACTGGCTGCTGGTCCCATTCTCCCTGGTCCTCCTCATCAGTCTGCACACTGCAGTCCGCAATACGCCTTGTTCGCCTACGCCTGTTCATGAATCTGTCCTCTCCATCTTCATCGTCTGTTTGCACACAGCTGTCTGTAATCCTCTTCACAGAGTCCTCCTCTGAGCCATCCCTCAGACGAGGCATGGAATTCTGCTTTTTCATAATCTTGGAATCAGCCTGTTTGTCACTGCTTCTCAAAGACATTTCAGAGGCAGAACTATGGATAGGTCGAGCAGCCACCACGGCTTGGACCACTTGTCCATCCTGCCAAAATTGAACACTCTGTCCATCTTGTTGAATAACTCTACCACTCTGGTCACAGATAATGAACCCTTGAGGGGGCCCTCCTCCAACAATTACCCCTTGTATAGCACTCTGGGCAGATGTTTCTGCTGCTGCCACTGCTGCAGATGTGGCGGCTGCCTCCACTGCTGCAGCAGCAGCAGCTGCCTCCACTGCTGCTGTCTTTTGTCTTTTCTGCTCCTCTAACTGCTGCTGAAGCTGCTGCTGCAGAGACTGAATTTGTTCAAGCTGCATTCTCTGCTGGGCCAATTGTTCTCTTTGCATAATGAGCTGTGTCTCCCGCTCTGCTTGCTGTTGCTGTATGACTTGGTGTTTGATTGTCTGAAGTTCTTGAATCTCACGCTGAACGAGCAGTTGTTCTTTTTCTCTGTGTCGCTGAAGCTCCATACGATCTCTTTCAAGCTCCTCTTGTAGACGCAGCTGCCGTAATTTCTCCAGTTCAACGCGCTCTCGTTCTAGCTGCAGCATGTGCTCTTGTTGCTGACTCAGTCTCTCATCTTCCTTAACTTTCTGGGCATCTGTGGGAGGAGAAGGTTTGGAACTCGTTGCTAGGGCAGTACTGTGGGGTGGTGCTTGTGGTTGGCCCTGTGGCAGACCTAATGGTTGAGGTTGACTGATGGGATGAACTTGAGGTTGGGTTTGGGTCAAAGATAATGGTTCAGTTTGAGTAGGTAACTGCTGTGGTTGCATTTGAGCTTGCACTGGCTGGAAAGCTGGAGGTTGGCCTTGAACTTGAGAGAGGGGCAAAACATTCTGTGCGTGGTCTGCCTGTTGATCTGCTGTGGTTTGAATACCAGTTGCTGGAACATTTTGTACTGCTACATGTGCTGCAGGTTGAATTGGTGGAATGGTTGCAGCTGTTTGCATGACAACAGTTGTTAAAGGCTTTCCAAGGTACATAGGTGTTTCCTGGTGTGAGCTGCTTGCATCAGGCACACTTCCTGATGGTATGGCTGAAGTAGAATACTGGTTGGGAGGAGGGTAGGAATATGGACCCTGTGTGGACAGGGGCATTCTGGGAGTCACTTGAGGCAACCTGGTAAGGCTAGCCAATGGTACAGCAGTTACTCCTGTAGGGTATGGTCTATAAATTCCTCTAGGCATGGGTTGCAGGACAGAGGAAGGCTGGGTGGTAATTGGCAAAGTAGAGGCTATGGGAGTGTTTATGGTGGAATATATCATGCCATCACCTCCTCTCATAGCAGCAGGGTACAAGGCGCGTATACTTGCTTGTCTAGCATTTATTAGGTTTGTTAGGGTTTGGCCATTTGCCGTTGGTCTTCCATCTGGACCATACATTAAATTTGCACGTATTGACGCTAAGCTTTGCTGGAGATTTAGCCTAGCTAAAGGTCCACCCCTTCCAGCTCCATATGGTACCAGTTCAGGGTTAGTTCCATACCGGCTCCCAAACTGGTCCACGGAGTTAAGAGCTGCACACATGCGACTAATCTCCCTGGCAGTGGTTGCACTGTACTGAGCCAGATTGGAGTCCTGTGATCCTGTTAGGTCACGTGAACTGTAGGCATAGTCAGAATTGATGTTTGACATGGAGCCATATCGGCGAAGGGGTAATGAAGGGCCTGTAAAATCCCCTTGGTGACGCAGGTCTGTATAAGATCCATACTGTCCTCCCATGCCAAGATATCCACCATCATAAGCCTGATTCATGTTGCTAAGATCTACTGCCAGACCCCCCTGGACATTACTCTGATAGTGACCAGCATCAGTCATGGAAGGCAGATTAGTATCAGACATGGAGGGCTGTATTCTTCCTGAGAAGACTATGGGTGGTTGATATTTTTTATGTTCTTCTGTCACTCCTTGTGTAGATTGAGGCTGGTGGTGTTGTTGTTGGCTGACATTATAGTGTGGTGGATGGGGAGGGTGGACTGCTTGAGACGTTTCAGTTGTTGGGTTTTTATCTGAGGATACTGTTGCAGGTTTTTGAGTGAATGACCCCGAACAGGAACCAGCAAAGGGCAATTTGTAAACAACATCACAACAAGCCACCTGGTTTTCTGGTTTGATCTGTCCAGTGAGATCCAAGACCTGAGGAGGAGGGGGAGGTTCCTCTCGCTCTACCAGTTGAGTGACTGTGCCCCCCTGTGATGTGTTACTCTCATCAAGTTGCACCATCATAACATGGGGCTTACCTGTGGACAAGTTCATTACTGTTGGCTTGTTTTTTAGCTCTAAGGCAACTCCACCATATATTTCATGGGGAGCATTAGAAGAAGGAGCCCCAGACACTGATGGTGGAGCCAGAGGGGATACTCTAGGAATGGCACTAGCAGTCACTACAGGCTGGGCACTGCTTGTTTGGCTCACTAAAAGATCTTTTTTCATCAGCAGAGGCTGGACCTGATTAGCTAAATTGTAACGAGCAAAAGAGGATTGCTGTTGGTGCTGCTGGAGCTGCTGTTCAAGAAGTTGTTGCTGCTGCAGGAGCTTCTGCTGCTGTAACTGCAGTTGTTGCTGTTGTATACCCAGGTTCTCCAGGCAGGCATCAATTTTCGGAATAGATGGATCAGTAACTTGTGGCTTACTCTGGGTTAAACATACAGCTGATCCAAGACCCTGACCGAAATCCACACGGTTTTGCAAAGGATCTCCATACACGACTGGTTGCTTGGGTTGGGACATGAACATAGAACCTGCAACTGTGACGCTAACTGTGGTTGGTGTTGATACAGATATGTGTGGTTGCTCTTGTGCATTCAGGTTCATAATAAGTGGTTGCACTAATGTGTGTCGACCAGATAGCTGCTCTGCTCCTAAAGAGAATCTTCTTGTGTCAGAGGCAAGGGATGTTAGGTCCATCCCCTGGTCTGTCATTATAATTGGAGCCGGCCTAACTGGGGCTCTCAGATCCACCACATTAGTGCTTGGATGTGTTGTGCCCTGACCCACAACCTTTGAAGAGCTTGAAATATTTGAGATTTTAGATATATTTTCCATAGATCCACGGCTATGTGCAGTTGTGGTCACGGTACTAATACCAACATTTACTTTTTCAACATTTTGTGCCATATGTAAAGAATGTTTAGGAGACTGTTGTGATAGATGCATTTGTGGTGATGTTGGGGAACTTGTCGAAGCTGGCTGGGAGCTATACAAAGTTTTACAACTGACCTGTGTTGGTGATGACAAAGGGGAAGTGGAAGAATTTACAGTAAGTGGCTTGGAAGGACTAGTTGTATCAGAGCCTAATGTTATCACCATCACTGGAGAATCTTGCGAGGACTGCTGTCGTGCAAGACGTGGTGAAATTGTCCTTTGAGGTGCCTGAGTTCCATGGGACACTGCAGCTGATGTAGGACCACCAGGCAAAGATGGCAGCTGCCTGCCACCACCACCAGTGGATCTCATGGAAGTCATATGCGTTGGGCTTTGTGCTGGAGAAGTAGTAGGAGAGACTGGGGGGCTGGGACCTTTGAAAAGGGAGAAGACCTTGGAGGTTATGGAGGATGCTCCAGGGTCAGGGGATGCCTGTGTTGGCCTCTGGGAGCCTGCTCTGTTTCCGGCAGGCACTGTCTGTCGCGTTGTGGCAGTCTGACTGACTTGGGCTTTGGTTGTGGCAACTCCAACAACACCTTCAATTTTGGCACTCTGTGTCATCATCCTATTTTGTGTTTCTTTTGATAAATGCTGTGCTGCATGAATTCCTGGAATTCTTGGATCACTTCCTGTTGTGGAGAAGGACATAGGTGCAGTAACCTGTGTTGGGCTTGAACCAGGGGTTAGGACAGTTCCTGCATCGAGATGATGTTTACTGTCAGACTGTGAGGCACCTTTCTGCTGATTAACTGCTTGTCCTTGCCTTTGCATGAGCTGTGCTTTCTTCATCATCTCCTCATAGACCTCCTCTGCACTTTTTAGTGTTTTATCAGATGGTGACATTGCTGATGTCTTTTCTGTCGGGGAGTAGAGGGATGTGAAGGTTGGAAGGTTATATTCATTTCCTGATTTATAAAGCTTTCCACCAATCATCTCAAAGCCCTCTGCCTCTGAGTCCATAGATGGTGAGTATTCAGAACATGATGATCTGTGAAGCTCCTCCATCTCTGCAGCCTGTCTCAGCTCTTCTGTCGGTGATGCATCCTCAATAGGAGAAAGATTACTTGGGGGAGTTTTGGATCTTTCCCTTCGTCTCTGTGCCCGTAGCTCCTCTTTATCCCTTTTTGTTTTTCGAGCAGTGCTTCGGATCCTCTGTTGCTCTAGATCTCTCATCTGCTCCTGTTCCCTAAGTAGTTCTTCCTCCTCTCTGAGCTCATCCTCCTCAGATGAGTCCTCGATAGTGGGCAGCAGAGGCCCATGGGACCGATGTCGAGCTTTCCTCTGCTGCTTTGCCTCCTCTAGTCTTGCCCTGCGACTAGGGCTGCTGTCACTGTCATCCTCCATGGATGACACAGATGTTGGAGATGTTCCAGATGTGTAGCTGGGAGTGGTCGCAGGTAGGGTGGATGAATATTCTCCCTTGGACCGCTCCTCAGGAGAACCAGTCAGACTCTCCATCTCTAGCTCTGGTTCTCGTAAGTCATGCTCAGTACTGAGCTCCATGTCTCGGTTGTAGCTATTGGTGTTATTCAGCTCAATGGTCTTAAAACGCCGAAGGCCTCCAGCCATTACAACATCTTCCTCTTCATTTGCCTTATAAGCACCCTCTGATGCCTTGGTGTCATCCTCAAAACTATTAGAATGGTGAGAGAGTCGTCGTCTCTCTTTGCTTATATCCCCACTGGCTTTATGTCCCCTTTTAGTCTTCTGGTTTCCGTGTTCTTCCAACTCTTCTTCATCGGCACTCATCTCCAGAATTTGCCTCCTCATGAAGTCCTCATCTGTTATGTCTTTATGTGATTTCTTCTGTCTTACTGGTAATGGAGAGAGACCACTTTCACTGCTGTCTTCCACATAATCATGGCGAAGCTTACAACTGAGTTCATCCTCTGATTCATCCCTTGCTGCATCGTCATCAGGACTGTAGTCCTGGTCCTTTCCTACAGACAGTGAATGTGGCCTGTGCTTCTGATCTGAGGCCGTCTTTGATTCTAGTAGAGGCTTCATGGAGCTTTCTAGCTTGGTGATTTCTGAGGGGATTGAAGCACCTCTTTCACTGAGCTTGACTCCTTCTTCCCGGATCTGGCCTGTAATCTCTCCATGAGAGCTGGAGATCCCATCTGAGGAGTATCCAGTGTCACTTAAACTCTGTGTACTTGATTTGTTGGAATCCTGAAGAAAGAGACAAAGAAAAGGAGAGAGGTCAGAAGAAAAAAAAAGAAAAAACCTTTCCTAAATTAATTCATGGCATGGTCTATTACAAGCCTCAGTGCACACCTTGTATCCCACTATTTCATCAAACTCATCAGCAGTGACATTTTCATGAGCATTTTTAGATAATAGGGAGTAAAATTAATGCATTGGACCCAATGCAATTGAAATAGTCTAATGCTAAGATATTACAGAATAATTACAATTGACAGAACAAATCCTTAATCACACAGCCACATATATTAATACTTCAGGCTAAAATCAACCCAAATGTTTCCTGTCCTTTAAGTTTTGGTCTTAGAAATCAAGTGAATTTGACTTTGCATATAGTTTGCATCGAACAACATTCATACATTTGCTATCCTGAAAAAAAACTTGATCTCAACACTTTAATTCTTTAAATATATAAAAAGAACAACAGGATAATCATTCTGAATATAATATTATTTTGTCGTTTATTACAGCTATTGATCATGTTCTATTGATTTGGGTTGAGATTGCCTTTCTAAGTTATGTACACACAGATGGATAAATACACTTACGCAGAGTGAATACAGAAACAGACAGTTAAACATACAAACATCTACAGACAAATGTCATTTGGTTACATGCTTGATTGCCATCTTTGACGCATTCTCCTTTGCATTCTTCGAACCGTTGAAGAATAACGAACATGCTTAGAATGCTTAAAATATCATGTGTCACATAAACAAAAATCTTGTGTTTGATACAAATAAAATAAAAGTGTGCAAACCAGATGGAGAAATGGAGGAACACACTGACGATGAGGAATGGAACTGAGACAATGATGATGATAATGATGGTGATGATGATGATGATAATAACAATGACAATGATGGGGATGATGATGATAAAGATGATAAAGATATTATGATGATGAAGAAAGTAATATTGATAGGAAATTATTTCATTAAATGTGTGAAATGATAAAGCACATATGTGATAACTGTTATTGCACTAGTGATAATAGTACAAGTTGACAACTACTACTAACTAACTTTAATAATAATAATTAACTTTAATAATGGTGAGAGTGAACAATAAGATAAAATTATGACCATGGATTGATGGACCTGATGATTATGAAGAAGGATTAATAGAAAAAGAGTTTGGATAAGAGCAATAATAAAAATTATACTTTAAAAAATACAATCATGAGAAGAAGAATAAAAAAAAATAGATAATGATATGATGAAGGTGACAATAGTGAATGATGCTGAATGAAGCTTAAAATGATTATGATTTGATGATGAGTTTGAGAAATTAATATAATTATTCAAATGGAGAAAAAAAGGCAAATCAAGAGTAACAGGTGAAGGCGAAGAAGTTGCAGGTAGCTCACATCATGGTGTCTTGACTTCTGTGAATCTTCAGCTATCTTCATGTCTTTTGGTGAAGTGACAGTCTCTAACAATACCTTCTTTGGTGAGGCCTTGATGTCTTCTTTTAGAGATTTTGATGTGACTTTAGTCTTCTCCTGGCTCTGCTGCTGTTTGCGGGTCTGGTTGTTACCTGTGGGTTTAGACTGAGTAGGTACTGTTTTTGATGGGGTGGGAAAGGCCTTGGCATGGTTGGGTGCGACTTTACCAGAAGTGGATGACGTCTTGGCACCAGAAGGATGAGAAGGGCCCTTAGTCTGAGCAGAGGGCTGAGCAGATCCCTTTGTCTGAATCGGCCCTTTGGCCTGGCTTGGGCCCTTTATTTGGTTAGCAGACTGAACAGGGCCCTTGCTTTGAGCATGTGATTGATTAGGACCTTTAATTTGAGGCCCCTTACTCTGAGCTGAGGGTTGTGTTGGACCCTTAGTTTGGGAAGGTGGCTGTGTTGAACCCTTAGTTTGAGGAACAGGTTGGGCAGAACTCTTGGTTTGAGGGGAAGCTTGGCTGGGCCCCTTGGTATGAGGGGCAGGCCCAGCCTGTTTCCCAGGAGAGAGAGGGCCACTTACTTGAGGACCCGGTGGTTTCTGTTGTTGTTGAGGACCTGTGGGCCTAGACCCTGAAAGTTGGTTAGGCCCTTTCTGCTGAGGTGGTTGTTGATTGGCTGTAGTAGGTGGCCGGGGGGATCCCACGGGTTGTGCAACAGGACCTGGAATGTCTCCCAAGCTTCCTGACAGAGCCCGCTGCGTCTGGCAGTTCAAGCACAGCCATTCTTTCTTCTGAAAAACAAACACAAAGAAAACAGCAATCAGCAATGCTGAAAAAATAATCAGACAAAAGCACATGCTTTCTAGTAACTGTTCTACTCATGTACATTACTCAGCAAAACAAAATACTAAAACTCAGAGCCAACAATAAGCAAATAAAAAGGGAAAGTGATAAAATAAATAAAAACAAAATCTGCTCAACATTGGTGTTTACTTCTATATTGACACTGTGTCAACCCATTACTTGATTATTATTTATGATGATTGATGGCGTACAGAAATATAAATGTCTCTGTTAGTTTAATAAATCAAATCAGAAAGTTGTTGTTTTATAAACGGTCATGGAGTGCCAAGGACTCAGTACAGTGAGTCTCAAACAACTGAATATTTTAAAGCCTGTCCAAACAAGGCCTTTCATCTCTTTGTGAAGACTTAATCATTTGACAACATTAAGCACTCTCAAACATGGTACACAGAGGAAGAGTGCTGTGTGAATACAAATTCACACATCTGTTATTAGATTGGAATGGTGCAACTGTCATTAGACCTTTCATGGAGCCTAGTAGTAGCATTCGACCTTCACAGTCATCCTCACTGAGCCCTATGTTTGGAGGTAGTTATACATTCAGACACAGCTGGAAATCTAGAACATCCCATCAAAGACAGGATATTAACATAAACCGATTCAATTTCAGGTCAATGCAGCAGATCAATGAAAGTGCTCAATAGAAAGAAATGGTTATATCAAAGGTTATGAAAGCTGAAAAAGCTCTCAATTTCCCCAATAATCGTCTGTACATAGGCCTGGATAGGGAGTGTTCTTGTGTCACAGACTCATACAACAAAACAAATAACCTCATAAATACCTCTATTGCCGATTACCATCTGCCCAACAAATAATTTATTTTATAGGTGTCATACTTCAAAAGTATACAGAAGATGGAATTTAACAACATACACGGAAACAGCTAATAAATAAAAACAACGCAGGTGTTCAATGACTGTATCAGAGGACATCTTTACTGCGGTCCAAACAGCCAAGATGCCAGAGAAGGTTGCAAACAAATGATTTATTTTTTTCAAATGCCCTTACATGTACCTCATATTGCAACTATCAAATATAATCAACAATCATGGAACTAAATGTCACATGTCTGGCATGGTCGGTAGCCTACAGAAGAGATATCTGTCTGAATGATATAAATAATGGAGAAAAGCCTACATTACAAGCAAAGCGAGATAGACACAGAGTGACAATCATTTAGTCAGTAAGTAACATCCTAACAGCGTGATAGGGATCTTAATCTACAGACCCCAGAGAACAGACAAGTCTTCAGTGATAAGGTCTGGGTGTAGGACACAGTCTGTCTTCTTTTTCACTTCATACTAAACTTGTGTAGAGAAATTGATCAGGCTCTGTGTGACTGAGATATTGACTATTTGTTCATCTCAGGGCACCTGGAAGCATTGAAGGATGGATACAGATCATCGCAGGCCACTTCTACTGTACTGCTTGTTCAGTAAAACTGATTTGTGAATGCAAAATAAGCTTGAAACAACGATTAACCAATCGCTGATGTGGGTGGTAGAAGAAAAAGCGACAGCTGAAATGTAACAGAAGAGGATGAAATAGGATGAGGAGGAGGGAGAGGACGGAAAAACAGGAAGGTGGTGGTGGAATAATGATGATGAAAGGAAGAAAGAAGGTGGTGGTGGTGAGCACAAAAAATGTAATATCAACAATACGTGATGCTATTACTGTGTATTGATTAAATAAGTGGATGCCTATCAGTCAAAAGAAAATTACTATTCATATCAGGCCACTGCGAATAGCATGTCTGCCTCATTGACAAACCAAACAGAAAATCACAAATAGATGTTTCTCTGTCGGAAATAGGAAACATTTCTACAGTGTGACACTGGACTTTTAGCACTGATTTGGTCTCCATGAGTAAAATATTTGGGCTGCAACTATCGACTATTTTCATATTCAATTAAAATGCCAATTTTTTCTTAATTAACAGTTTAGTCTTTAAAAAAGTGAAAAATACAAGGAGTCCAAGGTGACCTCTTCAAATGTCTTATTTTTTCCGACCAACAATCCAAAACCAAAGACATACAGTTTACCAGAATATAAGACAAGGAACAGCAGCAAATAGCCACATTTGAGAAGCTGGTACTATCAAATGTTTTTTATTTTAGCTTGAAAAATTACATAAATGATTATTAATTATCAAAATAGTTGCAGATAATAATAATATGTTGATAATATATCAATAGAATATTTTGATAATAATAAGTCTATTTGAGTCCTTATGCAACATGAGCATTAAATCATGCAACTCACTCATTTAGAAATTGTGAATTCTGTGAAAAGATGCAGCTCAGTAAGGATAATGCTGGAATAGTGTGGGCAGCTACAACATTTTTCAGCATAAAAGCAGATCAAATAAGAGCTTGGCAAACACTGGGCCAATTTAAAAACCTTTCAATTACAGTAAAATCCACAGTGGCCATGATAACTATACTACTTTTAACTTCACCCACTTGGTTTGACAAATTGACATTTCTAAATACAATAACTGCCAAACCCAAATGTAATGTAACATAGTATAAAAACAGATATGGCGGTGACAACACTTCAAATCTTGTCTATGTGTGACATGCTATTTTTACTGATGCTATTTTTCCGTTCAAGATGAAACCTTTCTTAGTGTGCCCAAATCCTACAGGAATCTGTTGTCTCAACTGAGACCACGAAGCGTGGATGGAGCCACTGGCATGCCAAACAGACAGACTTGCTTTGTTTTCATCTCTCTCAAGTGCTCTACTGAGAAGCTATATATAAACAGGTGCAGTACTCTCAGAACTGGCCATCTGTGCCGGTTCTTTCACATGTTGGAAAAAAAATAATATCTGTAGAAATGTCAGAGACAAGTGTCTGTGTGTTTGTGGACAGCTAGTGCACAAAGGGACCAGCAGAAAACTACTGAAGCTGTGCTACACTCTAGACAGTGAAGACATGCTATGTGTGTGTACTGTATGCACCCATGCATGCATAAGATCACATAATCCTCTGATCTAAAGAAACTCAACCTCAGAAGTCTCTACTCATCAAATCTGCTTTTGCTATTTTTTGGGCATGTTCATAAAAGCAGAATTTAATTAGATACCTAGTTTTGATACTAATGATTTTTTTTTCCACGGAAAAGCTTTCTTCTTGCCATTTTGGCACCGCCAAACTCTTTGCTCCTGAATCAGCATAACACCACTGCGTGGGTGAAAGGGAGAGAGGAGCACGGCCAAACCGGAGCTTGGAGTAGCAAATTATTCATGTAGAGTGCTTTAGCCGGTACAGCAGCAAGCTATGTGGGCCGTGCGTCCCACCTCTACCCACACAGTGTGGAGAAAATCAGGTCCGTATAAAACACTGAGCCTCTGCGCTTCTGAGACAGGCCTTTAATGCATCCTGAAAACAGAGCAACCAATTCCCTGTGGCGATCCCCGTCTACTTTTTAACTGCCATCTGAAGAACAGCACAACAGCTCAATAGATATAAATTACACTAGAGCTAAAACTGCCAAAGATACAGAAAATGAAATGTTTTCTTGAGAATAATTAGTTTTTGTTATTTTGAACACTAAAGAAACTGACTTAGCTCTGTTCTGTTGTTCTGTTGTTATTTGTCATTCACTACATCTTACTTTTTGTGTTTTGGCGGATTTGTTGTGTTTGTGGGTCTACTGTGTGTGCGTGTGTGTGTGTGTGTGTGTGTGTGTGTCACAGTTTGTTAGTGAGATCATCTTATTAGTGAACTGGTAACCTTATCAAATGGCAGGAGGTTAACTTGTCTGCTCAATGGAGTGTGTGCTTATCCTTAGCCCTGATCTGTAACTCAGATGCGGCTGAGGAGACTACACACTGACTGTAATCTATCACTTAATTTGAATTACATTTGGTGTCTGCTCTTATCTACTGTAGCATGCAATGAGTCAATAACAGAGGTTTACATCTGTCAAATTTAACATTTCACATTTTGACTTGAACCTTTTAGTTTAGACAATCTGATTGTCTGAGACTGAGATATTACTGCAGGAATTTTGTGTGCCAGGGTATATTATTGTCCGCTTAGTTTTGTCAGTGGTTCAGCATCAGTGTCAGCGTTTCCGTATCTTGTGTTTTCTGTTTGCTCGTGTTGCCTGTATTTGGTTAAGTTGTCAGTATTC
Organism: Gadopsis marmoratus; assembly: GCA_036023855.1. NCBI lineage: Eukaryota > Metazoa > Chordata > Actinopteri > Centrarchiformes > Percichthyidae > Gadopsis > Gadopsis marmoratus. The sequence goes on along the minus strand of JAVQJF010080678.1, from coordinate 42,116 downwards.
GCAACTCGTTTCTGTATTTGTATTGTTTTCTGTACCGGTAATGCTGCATATGTGTTGTCAGATTAGTGAAGATGGTTATGGGGGTATCATGGTAGCAATATTATTTGCAAATACATGTGTAAGTTGTGAAGCTGTATCTCAATCTACTGTATGTGTGTACTGAGATAAGAAATTATTTTCACGTGTTCAGATTGAAACACAGCTTCACAACTCTCTTCACATTCCTACAATAATACCCCCATGGATGTTTTCTATGATTATGGTTTGTCTATTTGCATGTGTTTTCTTCTGCTGCAGTACGTCTGTCTCTCACAGCCACTGTTTAATTCCCTAGGAAAACTGAAATCTAGAAATATACAATACTTCATATACTTAAGCTTCTGAGGTGGTGCACTGTGAAGCTCCTCCGACAACTGTCTTTCCTCACAGTTGTAAATCTCTGCAGTAAATATTACACCATCTAAAGTGACAATGATCTTAAGCACATGGTATCCACAAAGTTTGAGTGGTAAGGTAGTGCAGCTGAAGCGAAAGGGTTTGGAACTCCTCACATATGTTTTCACATTTCAGTTGACAAGGTACCACGAGTGGAGTGGAGAGAGCAGTTAGTGAGAGAACCTGAACCTGCCATGAGAGACAAAGGTGGATAGCGGATACACCGGCAGTGTAGTGATGCTCCACCCAGTTAGCTCACAGCCGGAAAAGCTGCCCTTTCACTGTCAAAATAATGAGAGATTGAACACTGCAGGTTACCACAAGGAAAAGGTCAGAGAGATTGATCCCATTCACATAGATTGATCTCACTCTCAGAGGACCTTGCTGAGACATTACAGCCCTGATCACTCACACAATGTGTGCTTGTGTGTAGGTGTGTGTGTGTCTGGCCTTGTCTATGCAAATGTGGTTGGGTATAAATTCACCAAACCAGGGCTAAAAGCGGATATGTGAATAAGAAATTAAAAGCGCTCAGATGGGGCTTAATTTGATTAAGAAAGGGACCATCTTGAATTAAAATACGACCATGTTTACCGTCTCCCTCAATTTGGAATGATCCAATAAAGGCAAAAATTGCTAAAATGTAATGGAGCAAGAAGACAGAGCACTCAACCATAGCAGATGAACTCCAGGCTATAAAAGGTGTTCTTGAAGTTGATGAAAAAACAACAACTTTGAAGTACAAAAAGGAGTCAACATACTTCTGCCAAACTTGCACAGAGAAGGAAAAAATAAGTTGCAATCCCCTGCAGAATTGTTTCCCAGAGCGTGGCTCACAAGAGGATTTCAGACTGCCATGATTGTTAATTTTAATCAGTCAATCATTTACAAACTTCCACAAGACTCCTCACAACATATTTATAAAAACATGAAAATGGTCTAAAATTAATTATAATATTTGAACCTGAATATATTTAAATCAAACTTAAGCTGACAATTTCTACTGATTTATATTGTTTGGGCCACTTCAGTGCAGCAAAAACAAATGTTTCTATGGCAAATTTTCATTCATTTACAGTCTAGTTTCTGGCCACTTAATGAATGTGATTCACTCTCTTTTTAGCTCAGGTTTGCGCTCCTCCAACTCCTGAGAGACATTTCTGGCTCTTTAGCTGCTAAATGTTCCACTATGTTCACCAGTCAGTAACTAACTTTGTCTGCATACTGTCACACAGAGTAGAATCATTTATTTCTTCCAGCAACATGCTGGAAATGCCTCTTAGTAAATCCAATGTGAAAAACAACAACATAGAAACAGGAAATTGTAGGTAATTAAAAGTTTATTCATATGTGCCTCATTTGTCTTTATTTCTTTCTTTTAAATAAAACAAAGTAGTGACATGTAACATGTATTTAAACTCCCGTTGGACCAGTGACTCTACCTTCTAGCTGAGATACAGCTACGCAGTCTCTCTTTTGATAGTGTGAGCTTGTCTCTATGAGAAGACGGGCTACTGGAAAACATTTTCTTCAGGGAGAGATCACTACTAAGAATGCCCCCATTGGACTCTGTGATCTTCCTTGAAAACACTTCACTGCACGTCACACATTTTTCTCTACAGCGCTTAAATAAAAGGTCACATTGTGCAACAGCCTTCTCTTTCTTTTGTTGCAAACCACAAAATAAAGGCCAAAATGCACACACAGAAATGTGCACAGATAACAGACCTACAGAGCCAAACTGCTGGTGAGGTGAGAAAATAATGGAACACTTCCTACCCATGGAGGGAGCCAGAGAGCGCAGAATTTCTTCAGTCACATTCATAGCAAGTATCCTGCTAAATATTGCACTTTGAATGGGCTGCATATTTAACGCCAACCTTTTTAATATCATTTTAGCTCTTATTCCCTGCAGTAGTGGTGGTGAACAGTCACACCACCCTGTCCTACTTTACATCTGAAACATACACATACATGTACACACTGGTATATTTTAACATGCGCAAGTGTAGGTATGGCAGTATGTCTGCCATACTGAGTATAACCCACACAACCTCACTATTCCCATCTCACTGTCAGTCAACTCACAGCACGAGTCTGTCCCCCGCATGGTTTCTCTGCCAGGAACTTGACCACAAGCTGTGAGCAAGAAATGTCAGCTGTCATTAAACGCTGTCATATACCTCACTGAGATGTAATATTTTAGGTGCTCATTGCCAGGGAGGAAAGGAAGATCACTTCCCTGCTAAGTGCTAGTTTTCATGCCACAACTGAAATTACAAATGTAAAAGAAAACTGAGGCCATGTTTGAAAGACTTCCTGTGATGAGAGTGAGCAAATGGGAACGTGACAGCAGTGCATGGCAATATTAAACATTTGCAGCAACACTGTCACGCATCATGCGTAATCCTCCAAAGTTTTACTTCTAATTGTCAAACTTTGTCTATCCTCCTTCTTACATAACTTATCCCAAAATAATTCAACAATAGCCTTCACATCTTTCACATCAAAACAGACTTGGTCATTCCCAAAATGTACATTTCCTTTGACAACGCACAACAAAAGCGATGGCCACGTCAATCATCAAAGGAAGAACACAGAACTGAAATAGAGTAGATAACTATGTAACAACAAAGGCAGAAATCCTAATAATGATCCTTCAAGTTCTGTGTCTAACATAGATTAATCAGGCACACAACATAATTAATTAACGGTCATAATGGATTCTTAACAAGTGAAGGTCGGGGGAGTAGAGGGTCAGTGTGAATTATTAACTACCACATGCACATGGGCGTGTTGCCAAGCAGGTGTGAATGGGGTTAGGTTAAGGTGAGTGGGGAAATATGTCATGCACAGTTTAATGCCTGGACACACACACATTTAATAATAGTAAAGGAACATAGGAACACCCAGACATTCTGCATAAACAAATTCTATCAGAATAAAATTCACTACAAATAACCATACTCACTGTATTCAATCCTTTTTCAATGCAGTAATATTCACAATAAGAATCAAAGGTCAGCAGAGCAGGTTGGTCAACTAAAGCCCTATCAGAGCCCTTTGACCAACGTATCCATTTCTATTATCCACAGTCTGAATGAACAGTGGTTTAAGACTACCAAGTGCGCAGTGTGAAGCGTGAAGCGTGAGCGAGCACATGTCACAGCAGTGTGCCAGGCTGTGCCACGCCACACCACGGCTGTGACAGGTCAGTAAGAGTCAGCAGGTATGTAGGTCAATCCCCTGGGACTTCTTCAATGGGGACATGTGGTCAGGCCGGTGGATTAGTGAGGAAATGAAGGATCATCCACTGAGCAAGCAGGATTCAACTACAGTCACAGTCACTCATATAGAGTTCCACTCAGTGCATTCAAAATTAATATACAAATTATAGCAGATGATCATCATTGAGTTTTGCAGGAACAAATATAGATCTTCACGCTACTCCTCAGGGTCACCTGCTTGCAAAAACACTAGCATGTTCGATAGGCCAACCCGCATGGGGACAAGCTAATTTTAAATTATTCCCTGAGATTATTTTAATTAAAAATATCAATGCAGTCTAAACAAGGTCACATTCAAAGCATGAAGATCTTGTCCCAGTGATCTTTGTCCCCAACTATTCAGATTTGAAAATAACTGTGTCCAGCTCTAATCTACCTCAATGCACATCTAATAAACACTTCAAATTCCTTACTGTACACACTCTAATAACATTCAGAAACAGCTACGTTGCTGTATATTCCATCATGACTAAGAGTCTACAGCCACACTGAAACTATGTAAAACTGTAATTATAAAAAATGCTAACGTCAACAACAATTACAATGCGAACACTTATTTTCTGAAGGCACATCTTTGCCATTTTTGTTGTTAGCATGCTAACATTTGCTAATTAGCGTTGAACAGAAAGTACAGTTGAATGGGTAATTAGCGTTGCTGGTATTTGATGATAATTTGGTCAAATTATTTGACCTGATGATGATGCAAGATGAAAGGTTAAGGGATCACCAAAGTGATAACTGGGAACCATGAATGTATGTACAAAGTTTCATGGCAATTCATCTAATAGGCCTAGTGGGAGATATTTCAAAGTGGAGGAACGACTGACCGCCAGAACCACATCATCCAGAGTGATGCTGCTAGCAATGCTAAAAAGAGAGACATGTGTAAACTAATAACATAAAAAACTACTGTTTTTCAAAGATTTTTTGAATAGATTTACACTTGACTATAACAAGACTAATGTGCACAAACAAGCACATTACCAAAATGTTTACAGTAGAATGTAAAACAAAAACAGTGGCAGTCTACATGTGAAATAACTTTCTTCTCCAGCAGAGTGTGTTGCTGCATTAAGTGTGTATGTCTCTTCTGTTTGTTTCATCAGGAGCAACAGGTGCCTTTTACCCAGCACACAGAGGCCGATCGCATCTGTGAGTCTGTCCTGCCTCAGTGTGGTGCTGTCCATACATGCATAAGTCACTGTGAGAAGCAAGACATCCAAGTCATCCCAGAGGTAATTTTGTCTCGAAGCAGCTTTCTAAGCATAAATCTTCTTTTTGAAGTCAGTCTGGCTCAAACACAGACTGGTGAATGCAATTTTTACCCTTTCTGCAACATCTGGGCAGGTTTACATTTAGAGGAAGCCCTTAAAGCATATTGTTTATTACAGTTCTGGAACTGTAAAGGTATCCGCAGCCATCTCCAAAGGAAAACGTCAAGAATGATACAGTCCATGTGGCAAAATGTACAATTTACATATTTTTAATTTAAGCTTTATTTTAAAGTCTCATTGAGATTAAAAATCTCTTCTTAAGAGTGTTCTGGCTCCACAGGGCAGCAATAACAATGGGTTACAGACCAAAAAGACAGAAGACAAATTATGAATAAATGTTTTAATACCATATGTAAAAGATTTAATATTTTATTCAACCTAAATGGCATCTTACAAGTTGTCAGAATCCACACAAAAAATGACCATTACCAAATCACCATGAGGTAATAAAATACTAAACAAGGCATATAATAACCCTAATCCATCGCCTCCACCATGACTAAATATAACCGAATCTTTATGGGAGATTCCGTGGATCCACTCCCTTCATCCCACAAAGAGGTGAAATGTTTCCTAGAGGACAAGAACAATCCAATATCCCACTTCACACACTTCAGGACTTGTAGGACAGCATTAAAAGGATGACTGAATCTGTTCTATAGGCAAAGGATGGTATTTAACTGATTCCTTACTTTATGGTAAGCCTTTTAGCCCAGTGCTGCTAATTTTCCCTGAGAATATTGAAGATGAATTGCAGTGTTTATCCCTCTGCAATCTTGCTTAAAAAGCACCCAGAGCGGCAGCACACAGCTCAGCTTAGTTTAGAGAATGCACCTCTTTCCGTGGTCAAACTGTCTAATGCAGTCAGTATAATAAGAAGTCTTTGATGTGTCTTATTTCACCTTCCTATTCTCCCTACCTCCCTGATTGTGCAGTCATATTTCCTTACTCATTCTCCACCTTTTCGAGGTTTAATCAGCATCCAGTTTAATGTCAACAAGATAATAAGACACGGAATTCCAGTGTGGCTGAATGAGATTAAATGGGATGTATGCACACGTGAATAACAGTATAGTTTGTCTGCAGCATCATACAGAGGATGGGTGATGCCATCTGTAATTTTCTCACTCCCATGGACACACAGGAAGATTAAACAATCAGACGTGCGTTTTGCAAAACACCTCCAAGGCAAAAACAGAATAAAGGCAGTGGCAAAAACAAAAGTGAAACCCCTAAGCATACATCTGTTTTCCAAAATGTTAATCAAGCTGCAGCCAAACAAACCTATTTTACAATGCGGTTGGCAGCCGAGCCCAAACAAGTCATGTGTCTCGTCGCATGCAGTATGTCTGTCCCCAGGACAAGTTAATCAGGCTGTCCCCTCAGCCCTGTTTTATTTTAGATAAACACAATTCATTTATCTCACATTTATCTTCTAGACAAGTTACTCAAGCTGTAACCTATCACATATCACTTTACTGGAACAAGTCCAGCTGAAATACATCTACTGATGCTGCACTAGTCTTTCAGGCACCTTGTTCATGCACATGTTTTAATTTGGTTAGCAAATCTGTAGGGCATCAACATGCTTTGAGTGAACTTGGGACTTGTACGGTGAGGTGAGTAGTGACATAATCCACTACACAAAATTTCAATTACATGTATGGGGGCCATTTAAGCCATTAAAGTGGCGGACATGTCCGTAGGAAATATATTTCATTTCACTCCTTTGTACTGTGGTCATTTTACCCATTAGAGTTGTTAACGGAAGGATAAGGTGGGACACCGTGCAGTTAGTTGTGAGTGGTTCTCAGGAGAAATAACATAGTTCAGTACAGTAGATTGATCAGATATCTGTTTTTGTACATTAAGATGGTACAGAAAGCACAGGGATCACTAATCCAGCTTTAAAAAAACCCCAACACTATACATTTCAGACAAACAAAAAACCCTGTATGTGTTTTACAAGAAAGCAGGTAAATGACAATGACCAAGTGAACCCATTAAGAACTATTACCCTTTCTTTGGTTGTTGTGTTATGCCCCCAGCAGTAAACTGCACTAGCAGTGGAGCCCCTGTATCTCCACTAATGGAGGCAGTGGGAGGACCATCACTCTGGCTGAGTGTAATGGTCCTCATGCTGCTTTTGCTATTGTTGTTATTGTTGTCAGAGCAGCAGCCCAGACCCTCACATACTGATCCGGTCACCTCCACTGCTGCCCGACAGCTGCAACACTGAGATGATTAGCAAGGGGTTAAATGTGATATCTGAGCGATCACTGAGCTTTATCTCTTTCATTTTGTCTCTCAATCTCTTGCTCCCTTTCATTATAGCTCTCCCTCTGTCTGGCTGTGTTTTTGTTCCCCTGACATACAACTACACGCCTCCATTCCATAATCTCACATTTCTGTCGCCAGCCTTTTAGTATTTGCAGCCTCGAAGCATAGCGCACACTCAACTAACCCCCTCCTTCTTTCCTAATGCCAGCATTAGGGAGTAGTCGCATGCCTGAGGTGCTGCGGGGAAGAGAGCGGGAGCACAGATGAAGCGGGTGAAGTGATGTGTTGAGACAGGAGGGCCCAGAAGCAGGGGTGGGTTAGACTGCTTCGGCCCACCTCTGTGGCCCTGACAGCAAGGGTAGACACCGCACTGCCAACGGCCCCTGGAGTGTCGTTAGAGCTTGTTAGCATAGCCACCAGGCCTTGAAGATGGGGAGTTCTGAAGCGGTGGTTAAGCTAATGCTGGGGTCCCTTGTAGGCTTCAAAGCACATTCGCTCACAAGGTAGGACAGGAAGGACCATTTGAAGATAGAACCACAGAGGGCTTGCAACAGGTCGAGGCTGACTTCAAAGGCATCTCATGAAAAACTCTTATGGTGCTCAGAAGCTTAGCAGAATGCGGCACATGCAATGCAATCCCACAGTCAAAGACGCTAGTCATTGTGTATTTTCCTCTCATTCTTTGCTATTCCCTGTCACTCTCAGGTTTAGAATCAGGAAAAACAGTGCTGGTAACAAAATTTCAAAAGACTTAAAAAGCATAAATTAGACTGGAATGTAAAAGCAGCTGTGGGAGCTTTGCTGTGGGTCTCTCAGCAGGTCTGTGATATACAGCAGTTTAGACAGTGTATGCAACTCCAGCTCAGCCGGAGCCCAGAGCCTGCTGCCAAACTCAAAGGTCCCAGGGATGAGAGTGAGTGGCATTTAAGCCTCCAAACCAGCGAGCCATCTGTGCTGGGTGCCACATAATCTCAACAGGAAGTGGTCACCGCTGCACATCACACATCATCTTCCCGTCTTCCTCCTGTTCACCGCAGCATGGGCACGCACTGAAATGTATCAGTGAGTGAGAATACTGTGGCACAAGGATTTGGGGTAAACATGCCTCATGTAATTTAAACTGAACATGTACCGCCTCATTAGAAATACAGGATTTAGGTGGAAAACATTTGTTTCACCATTTCAGTACCTTCAACACTAATGTATTTATCAGACAAAGTCACAATGGCATTGTCTCAGTTTAATCATCCAACAAGGCTTACTATTCTCAGATGGCACTTACTTGTGTGGGTGGATCTTTACAATGGTGTGCTGGGGTTAAGCACCGTACCCGAGGGGATCACTACACTCCCTCAACACAGATTAGAAACACTCTCAACTATTAGCTCCTTATACAAGACCCCCCCCCCCACACACACACGCACACACACCCGTCTCTCTGTCTCTGTCTCTTTTTGTTTGCGTCTGTATCACCTCTTACAAATACGCTACAGTCGTATTATGTGCAGGGGTTTTAAAATGCTCGCCCTGCTGTTGCTGCTAAATCAACAGACTGAATCAAGGGGGCTGAGTATCCGCGTTGCAATGACAACTGCGAGTGATTCAACTAGAAATAATTGCCAATTCAATCAATGTGTCAACAGCAAGCAGTCTCCAACTAAGGCATATAGACAGGAGGAAGAAGAATATTAACAGAGGGAGAGGAGCACTGAAACGTGGAACGAAGAGGAGGGTGCATGTGTAGATCCATCCTGGCTACCACTGAAACAAGAGAGACAAGAGAACAAAACAACCACAGTGTCACATTAAAAAATGTCAGGGGAAACATTTTATGTGTCTGACACATCACATGAATCTGCAGAACTACAAGACATTTGAGGAAGAGCTGAAATAAAAAAAGGTACAAGCCAACAATTAAATATTTCATAAGAATGTTTTCCTGCTTTTGGCACACTGGCACTTTTACAGTTGAGGTGAGCACACTCATTTAATACATTTGAAGTAAGAGCACAGGGTGACGTATAATTATGTGCGTGGGTGTTCATACTTATTTTAAAAAGTAGCAGATGCTACCATAAGCATTTTAGAATGGGAGTCAGTAGCACAATTTAATATATGGATTGTAGAAATCACAATATGTAGATATGGGTAATCACATAATTTTATTTATCAACTCAGTTATTAGTATCTAACAATAGGAGTATAGATGTCATTGTTGGTAGTCTTTCATAAAATAACCCAACAGAATCATTTTATAATGGCGAACTGACAAATATTGTGCTTTGGTATAATATTAGCGATGCTCTTCATTTTTCCATTTAGATTGATTTACTCTGGCAATGTGCCACCGCATAGCTGCAGACTCTCTTTGCAGTTATCACAAAATTAGCTGCGCGGACAGTGAGGTTCAATAAAAGGATTGCTATACAATAACTGACAGTCATACGTTGTATGCTGCCACCAGTGTGCAGAGTCGATGCAAAACAAAACGTGGTCAATCCATTTATTATTTGTGTTGTAGTGATGAGAGTTTGTAGTGAAGTAGGCCTATTTCAGCAAACCGCCAATAGCAGCTGACCTCATTTACTTTGTTCGCCAATGTAGAATTTGGCAGGTGCTAATTTTGGACCCTAACTGTATGTAACCTGTTAGTTCCCAGTATTGTGTTTGAATACATCCTGGCATGTGCAGCCAAGTATGGGGCGTGTGAATCTAAACCAGAACTATATGCACGCTGGTTTGTATAAGCACAAAACACATGCAGCGCAAAGGAATATTGAAGTATTAAAAGGTGGCAAGCAGCTGATTGAGGCCGGGTGGGTGTTTGAATCTGTGATGGTGTACCATCATCACTTTGGGAGCAGCCAGGCTGAGCACTGCAGGCTTGGATGCATGATGCCAGCAGCCATCTGGCTTTGGATAGGACTCCTGAGGGAGACACAGGCTGGTGCCAACCTTCAGAAAACACTTCCAGCATGTTTGAAAATGAGAATGACATGTTCATCTATACTGCGGCTCTCTGTGTGAGAGCAGCAACTGTGTTCCTGCAGAACTGTGACACATTCACAAATACTACATGTTCTACATGTGTTTACTGTATGCCGGGTGTGTCCTCAAGGGCAGTGCGGTCTCGAGCATTTTGTAGTCCTGAATAGAAAAACAGAAATGAATAGAAATTCCATCAAAAATTTCTATAATTCAAGAAGTGGATTTAATCTGTGTATAGCTCTCAGTAGCTGTTGGATATAAGTGGCTGAGTCAACATCAAACTCCATTTGTATGAAGAAATTTATCAAATTTTTAACCATTTTTAAAGGCTACATTTTGCATTTACCCTTTTGTGCTAACTACATAGTTTACTGCATCCTGTGTTCTAGGCACATAAAACTGAGTCAATATATAGTTACTGCAGACAGTGTTGCAGACTGTTAAAAGGTCTCAGTTTGCACAGTCTCTGACTGTAATTGCTTTGTGACAGCTGAGCATATTACAGAATGAGACTGCAAGAGTGCCCTTTTGTGTGTGCATGTCCTGTGGGTGTCTATGGCTTCATCATATACAGTATAATGACTGCATGCTGCTAAAGGTGGCATACTAATGAGTAATTTAAATTAATATAAATATAAGTTGTTATAAACAATTTATTTAACTACTGGCCATTTTCAGCCCTGTGCTGTTTCTGGCAGAGCAGGCATTTATAGCCCTGGACCAGAGCCAGGATAGACCACAGCTGAACTTTACTTTGCTGACAAATCACCAGGATGAAACTGAAATTTGTCTGATCATCCTTAATATTCTATTAATATTCCATTAAGGATGAGAGAGAGTCTTATTTAGAAGTTAAAAAGGCATGTTTAGGCTGAACAGTATAAATGTAGGACTAAAACTCCTCTGTGTTGCCAGTAGCCTATATGTTTGATATGAAGGACGAAATACATGTTCTGAAAGAGAAAGTAGACCTTTTGTAAGTTGAAGAACAATATTTAATTCCCTGATGAATCATATCTGATTGTAACATATCAAACACAACCTGCTCCTGATACTCAGCCTCATTCACACAGACACCTGCAGCAAAACTAACATGCACCTGCAACCCATGCGCTCCTCCCCTCACACATGCATACAGCATATACACACAGGCATCAACACACACTGACCTTATGTGACATGACGAATCAAACACAGCTCCCTCACTCCTTCACACTGCATGAACTATTCATAATGTTCTCCCTCATTGAATTATTGATGAGCTATGTTTTCTGTTTCTCTACACTTTTTCTACAGTTCTGTGAGAAATCCAGTCCTTTTACTAATGATCCACTCAGGGCCTCTGTCTCATGACAAACACACTTCTATGATAAGAGAAACAGAGTCAGATCAGTGCATCTGCACAACCGCGGGAACGAAATGTGGGAAAACTGGCAATGGAAGAATAATGTTATAATGAGACTGCTGGGAAATGAAACATAATGCATTGTGTCAAACACACCTCCACCTGTATTTATAGTCAAGAAAAAGGCTGTATCTGCTTCAATAAGCTGGAGAGCACGTGGCTGGAAGGAGAGGCAGAAAGACAGAGTGATTCAGGAATTAGGATTGACATGCAGTGTACAGTAAATCAGATTGAGCAGCAAACACTCCAGTAAAAACATTTGATGTTCTATTTATAACCAAACTATGTGGAGACGACAAGGACATGAGGTTGGTTTCAATCTCCTTGAGAAGCATAATGGGGAAAGAAACTATCCCCAAACAAGAAAATCTTATTTACGTTCTTTCAGCACTAATTGATGTGAAATATTGTCCAACGTAAGAAACAGTTGGCTTCCTCTCACTCATTATCTCTGATTCTCACTCTCTTCCTCCTCCTCCTCCTCCTCAATCTATCACCTCTTTCCTTTCTCTCCTCCTCCGTTCTTCCCCTAGTTCTCACACAGGCGCTGGCACTCATCTTCTCATCACAGATTAAAAAGGGGCTGACTATGTTTTTTTATATGATACAGCTCAGCCTAATTTGTTCTGAATGAATTATGCATTGTGTCACTCATGGGGTGACAGAAAAATGTATTTTCATGAGTATTTCCAGCATTTTTCTATTTTCCACAAGCTACAGATCATTTAAAGATCCTCCTTAAGTACTGTACTCTCACTACAGGATGGACGTCTATTACAAATGATGCTTTAGGTGTGACATAGCAAAGGTGGCAAACACTTAATACTCAATATTTCAGAAGTTGTAATTAATTTAGGTCAAGTTGTAGACGATTTGTTTTCACTTGTTTTTGCAGTATTTACGTCTACTGTGATTCAATGTGGTAAAAAAGTAAAACCTGAAAAAGTCCAAACCGACTGCTTTTTATAGCCACTGAAGTTTAACCATTTATTGTTGTTTTTTTAATTGCTTTAAGTACTTTGGCACATAATCAGCAGCTCATTTGCATTTCCTTTCCATTTGCGTTGTCACTTTCTATTAGTGGAAGCATTTCCTGAGCTGTCAACATTGCAGAAGGACGTTTACTGTAAATTGTTTCTTCTTGCAGCTGGAAAAAAGGCCACCTTTGGATAGATGGAGACATATGCTCCAAGTGAAATTCAGTTGTTATGAAAAACAAAAAAAAAGTCCAGTGCTGTTCTATATTTCCTTTTACTATTAACAAAACCAAAGTATTGTCTGTGTAGCCAAGATGATATAGCTGATATAGCTTATTCCTCTGTGCAATAGGCCTGCATTGTTATCCAGAATCTATTAAAAACACATAAATGAGCCATTGCACTGAGTGACATGTTCCTTCATTTAGCTTTAACATGAGCACTGTAATTTATTTTTAGTTGATCCCACATACACTGTCCTGCTGCTGTAAATACTCACTTCGGCAACAAATCCGCAACTGAAAATAGTCCCCAACAAAAACATTACTTAATGTTAATGTTAAAACATTACTTAATACATTACTTACTTCTGTCTGTAACATTTGATAAAAACTGAAGTGCTCAGCTGTATAAGGAAATTATTTAGACTTTTAAAGAAATTAATCAGACAGGGTAGAGAAGTCAGAACGTATTGAGAGATGGATTAACACATTGTTTGTTTTGGTCTTTTCGTTGAATTTGTTAACAAAAATATAGAATATCGCTAGCCTTGTCCTTTAATAAATGCATTTATTTAATTGGTAAACAGTTGTCATTACCTGGTTGTCAGCCACTGTGCACAGATTGAACTCAAAGGGATTGTTAGTCTATCATTCAGATTGATATACTCAACCAGACCAGACCAGTGACACATGAAGAAATGATGCACCTTTGATGCAGGCTTTGTCACCACACCCTACCAAAGAAACAGACAGGGAGGGAAATCTAGAGAAAAAGCAGGAACAGAGAAAAAGAAAAGTTTGGAGAGATTAGGAGAGGATGAGAAGGAAGAATGTGCCAAAACAGGCTGTGGAAATCAAGCTGAGAAACCTAGATTCAAAGTACAAAGCCTCACACCATGTCCAAATGGTTCTCACCCACTCTGGAGCGACCAACCTGCCAGCTCCCATGGAATGACAAGAAGAAATGTTCACGGGTTTGGAAAGAATGTTTTGCCAGATTGAGTTGCGAACTGCAGTCAGCAGAGCAGAAACACAACACGCCTAATAAGTCTCTCATGAAACAGAGCAACAGCAAGTCTGAAAGTTTTTGTAGACTCTCAGCATCTTAGCAGCCAAGCATGAAAGGGACGCCTGACAAACAAATTATCTCTCTGTTTCCATAGCGATCTATGAATGGCCTGTGCTAGTGCCTGTGACAACCAGATGCCTGGGAAGACAAGGCTCTCCCATAAAAAGCCAGTGCTCTGCAGAAAGCCTGTTATTACTGCTATCATTCAATTGGACTTGATTTGCATAATTAAACTCTGTTATTGCATGGCTCTGGAAGCCACCGCAAGTCCCTGCTCTTACCAACTGGATGATGGAGGACAAGGGGGCACTCAAGGGAGGAATATACCCTCAGCTGACCCCTCGATGTGACTAATCAATACTACGATTATCCATTAAATTAAACTTGATAAGGCTCCGTTATCTGTAGATTGGTCATATATTTATGTGCAGCTCCAGGGCAGAGTGCACACTGATGAGGTGAGTCACAGCCTGGACTTCACTCTGCTTACTACATGAAAGGCCCTGACAGAGCAGAACAGAGCAGGTCCTGTCTGAGAAACACAGAGAAAGGCAGCAGAAAGGAGAAGAAGCTCACAGGCTTCCATAAAACATTGTGGACAAGCTGTATACAGAACCTGGAGTCTACAAGTTCAAACATCAACCATTCTACGAGTCCTTTGCATTAAATATTTTGAACTAATCTGTTGATCCATCTGTGTTAAAGAATGAGAGCGAACAACAATGGGACATTCTTAAAAAATACTAGGAAAGAATAGAACCAGCACAGACAGAGGGGATCGTGAAGAACCTCACAGACAAATGGAGGAAATTGTTGGCCATTTGACAAGACCTCAAGCCAAATACTTGTTTCATGCTCACACGACTCCTCTGGAAAATGCAGCTATTCACATCAAGACCACGCAGCCACAAATGGATAACAACACAACCCATTCAGCTGTACAATGACACAGCATTTTTCACAAAAACACGTCAATAAATCATTTCATTTAACAAATCCATGGTCTGGAGGCCGTTGCAGGCCAGCTGACGCTTTCTTACACACAGCTGAAAGACAGACAGATCAAATCAGAGTCTTACCTCGACTAGGTGAGGAGTGGGATTGAACCCACACATGTTGCACACTTGGTGGTGGCACTGTGTGCAGGTGTTGTAGTTGGGTTGTTCTGCTGTGTTGCCAATGTTGAGGTTTGTCTTGCAGAGTGGACAACAAGCTTTGGGTTTAGAGGAGTCCGGGGCAGCGGGTTGTTGTTGCTGCTGCTGAGCAGGGGCTCGAGGCCCTTGTTGTGCAGGTTGAGGTCCTGAGGGTTTACCTGTCCCAGGCCCTGGACCTGGGGGTCCTCCTGGTTTGGGGGCCGGTTTTGGGGGTTGTTGTTGGGGTTGAGTTGTCTCAGATATGAGAGTGCTGGCTTGGTTAAGGAGAGAAGCTCCAAAGCCAAACAGCTTCCCAAAAGTCTGCTCTGGGGGTGGGGGCTGTCGTGAAGGGGAGCTCCCCGCACTGCGAGTCTGGTCCTGACGGGGGTTCTGGGGTTGGTGGGCAGGAGAGCTGCGGGACAGATCAGGCTGGGATGGAGCCTTGGCCATGCCTGGGAGAGGGACTGCCCCTGGGGGGAGTTTTGCTTTTTGCTGACCTGGGCCACCTGGACCAGTATGTTTGGTAGGGCCAGGAGCTGGATGGGCCTGCTCTGGCGGCTGCATCTGAGGAGGAATCTGTGTCTGGGGTGCAGGCTGAATTGAAGCATCAGGTTTAAGTTCTGGTTTGGCTGCATGAGAAGGAGAGTGTATCTGTTGCTGACTCTTGGAGCGTGGTGTGGTCATGTCCATCCCCAAAGCTCTCTGCATCTGACAGTTCAGACATAGCCACTCTTGAACCTGTGAAATACAAAGAAAAACAAAAAAAAACAATGACCATAAGCTATAATATCCAGTCTCCATCTTGCTGTATATAAGTGACTGTGGCAAAGAAACTGTTTGACATACTGGCTTATGCTTATTCGCTTTCATGCCAACTGTTAGATGAGATGACTGATAACACTCTTATGTCTGTACATCTCCGCTCATAGTGACTTCAAAAAGTGACCGCACCCAGCCAAGAAATAGTCCAGCACATAATCCCCCATGAAACTTGTTTTTAACATGTCGTTCTTGTATGGATTAAACAAACTAAATCTGGTTTCTTCCTGTTTTCAGACTGTATGCTAAGCTAAGCTAACCAACTGCTGATGGTAGCTTCATATTTATCAATCTTCTAATTAGCAAAATGTCAGACTATTCCTTTGTTAAACAATTTCAACTGACGGGGCTATTGTAGATGTCAAAGAAATGGGTGAATTATTGAACTAAGTCATTATATCTTTAGAAAAGATACAGTAACTTGGTTGTGGTGTTTGCATCTTCTCCCTTGGTTTCTAGTTTATGCTCCACTTCTTTCCACTGTCCTAAGAGATGCAAGTAACATGAACTAAAAAGTCTAAATTGCCTATGGGTGTGAATATGAACATGAGTGTGTTGTTCTGGTTATGTGGTCGACTGGCTGCCTTCCCTTGCCCCCCTTCAATGCATGCTGGGATAGCCTCCAGCCTGCTCTGAATAGGAAACATTGTGTGTGGAAAATGATTGAATGAAGGAATAATTGTGAATGATGTTAAATATCTCACTGAGGAAGGATTTAAGTGTCCCTGTGCCTCCACACTTGGCATTTATTGGTAAACATCATTTACCCATAAACAAATGTGTAGGACATAAATGTGACAGACGGAGTAAACTCTGGACTTCCTCAATAAATCATGGCTGCCCCTGATTTTGTATCTTCAATTGTGTCTTTTCAGTGTGTCGCTTCCCTTTTGGCTTTCTCTTACATTCTCTCTCATTACACAAGTTCCCTTTCTCATTAAAATCCTACCACCATTCTCATCTTGCTTCTCCTGCTGTTGTCATTTCCTTTATGTCTTTGCTTTTCCTATCTTCTTTCTTGCTCTCTTTCTTCTCCATATAGGCACATAAGAAGGTGAAATTCAGGAAGAGGGCCTAGTGATGGCACATGGCCATATGTGGTAATTGGCATCCTGGTGCTTTGACAGCTGCCACACTATTGTAGCTGTCTTGGATTCGTGGTCATTACATAATGCATTATAAATGCAGTCAGAGAAAGGTTTTGTGAGGGTTGGAGGTCTGGGGCACAAAAAGCGAGGTGGGAGGCCTGGCCCGCCAGCTGTTTCCTTTATACCTTTGGGAAAAAATTCACTTTAAACTGTAAAGGTGGATTCATGAAGATTTTTGGTCCAGCTTCAGCTGGGAGTTTTCAGTATTCGAAGGAGCTGCCAAAGCGAGCACTGAAAATGCAGAAAGATTTCTTCACTTCGGCTGTGGAATCAAATGTCTCTGCAAGCCTGTGGCCATGGGAGATCAATTCACACACAAACAACACACACACACGGTCTGTGAGTTACTATGAAGAATACGACAATTTATGTGCACAATATGATCCTAATAAGATTACAATACTACAATACTATTTCAACAACAACCAACAGTTTTACTATACATATATGATCCAAACTTTACAATGACTGTATAATAATACTACTACATCAAATAGTGTTGACAATGAATTTCAAGTGGTCAGTAATACTTATAAGGTCCTCTAGTAATTGTGATTGCATGCTGATTATATGCTGAATTCCGCTCATGTAACATCTTGTAATTGTTGTTATAATTCTTTATTAGGTTTAAATTTCAACATGTTATTGTCTGCCTTGAGCATTGTTGCATTTATTATCTGTTAAATACAGTGTTACAAAAACACTTTATACAAGCTAGCAGGCTAGTCACTTCACAGTAGTATGAGTCACTGAACTTAAATTGTAGTAGTACTCCACATTTTGCAAAGCGCTGACTCACTGCTGTGCTATGACTTTTAGTTTAACAAGAAACTCTGCTAAAAGAGTAACTTAACCCCAGTTGGAAACATCTAATTTTTCTGTAGCCTGATAATCAGACTGAACTGCCACTTCGTTTCACTTCATTATTCATTAATAATTATTCTCCATTCTCTATTTGAATTACTGAGAAACTTGAGCTGTGGGCAATGATTCAGAGGTCTGGAACCAGGATAATTTTGCTCGCCTCCAGTGGTAAAGATCCTTGATAAAGTGATTACCGTCAAGTGTGGCAACACGTGGAACAGACGCACGTCAGACCACATTGGTATAGTCAGAAGAACAGTAACCTGGTTCAGACCTCTGAATCATCATTGATCTGTTCAGCATTTCCAATAGGTCTGGTGTTGTGCTCAATGACGACTGCTCCCTCTAGTTGGAGAAGCAACTGGACAGCCAGGGTGACGCTTACTGACCTCCTACGGGCAGCCCCACATTAATGACATAAAATAGTTTTCTGATGCAGCTCTTCTAGACTTTCCAAATTCTACTGGATTGAATGGATCAAATTCTGATTATAGAAAGAGTAGGTTTGTGGTGTTTGTGACAAAAATGTCTTCATCATTTCACAGCTGTTCCTTTATTGATTGTGTATGGGGGGAAAGGTGTTTTTGGGCCAGTGTGCATTATGTGATCCTGCAATAACAAGTGTGGCCACTACGCCAAAATCACCTCACAACTAAGCACAATTTCCAGGGCCTTGCCCTTAACAGCTAGCTAGTTACAAAAAAAAATAAAAATGTCGACAGAAAAATGTCCACAACAATGATGACGAGAGTAGATTGAAAGACTGTAATTTTACAGAAAGTCGGTTTACAGATCAGCTTCAGTTGCCATCAAAAGCATTAACTGCTACTTGCAACTGCTACCACTGCTTCCAAATCCACTGGCAGGACAGACACGTCACATGCTACGTTGTGACAAAACAAAACAAACAAACAAACAGAAATCAGCTAACATGAACACACTGTCAGGCTGAAGGAATGAACTGAAAAGCAATTCATTCTGGTTATCACACTAATTCGGACGTGCAACTTAAAACTTTTTGTGAGGAGAGTGAAGCAGTGCTTTTCAGGTTGGTGTAACCAACCAAAGTAACTTAACACCCGCCAAAAATCTATTTACTATTATTTAATGTTTGCTGACCTCCAGTGTTTTTACTTCTCACCTTGCTGCTGTGATGCACAGATGTACCCATGGACACCGTGACATCACTATTGTGTGTAATAAAGGACACTTCTCACCACACCCATCAGTGGTGCTGGGTGTGGTCAGAGGTGAGACAGGCTTGAAACGCTGCTCTTCAGCCTGCTGTTAAGCCAAGGTAACACAGTGTTTTAATGATATAACTGAGGTCTCATTTTCTTTTAAATGCTCATATGTTGGCAAACATATGAGCAAACATATGAACCTTTTGTGAACACTTTTTTTACTGTATTTACTTTATCAAGGACCTTACAAACACTTTTTGTAAGTGTTATGTAACCACTCCACCTGCCTTACAGTATTTCTCAGTCCATCTCTAAGTCAGTCATTCAAGCAGTCAGTAATTTAATAATCATTATAGACAGAGTAAGTAACAGGCTCAGCAGCATCGTAGCCTTGTGCCTGGCCCCCCACCAGTCTTCAGTAAAAGGAGTGATGAGGCCATGGTTTCACTGTCAATCAGGGAAACTGAGACACCGGGAGCAGAGGTGAACCCTGGGGACAGTCAGAGTAATGTGGACAGGGTAATAAACCAAAACTGGAGCAACACAACACCATCCAACACGGGACCCTTCATCCAATCAGAGACTCACAAGTGGGAACTCCTCTTTCCATTATTATTATTGTGCTTGATTTTTTTTTTCTTTCCAAATTACAGTTAGGATAATCATATTAAGCCCGTTGGGAAAAAAACAAACCGGAAAAACAAAGCAAGCAGCTGTGGGGAGGGTAAGCAGCTATTTGCCAATTTCATTGTGTCTCTGCTCGCCTCATCTCTCCTTCTCATTCCTCTCTGCTTCCCCCTTGTTATGAGGCAATCATGTGGATCTTTATGAAACCTGATCTGTATCAGCAAAAAACAAGTGCACTGCACACTGTCTCCTGCCCTCCTTCTCTATCACTTCTGTGTTGCAACCCTCCATCTTGTTCTCTTTCACCCATCTTTACTCCTCCTTCGTATCTGCATCTCTCACATCCCATCGCACCCTCTAACTCGCTCCCTCCAACCCCCTCTCCATCGCAAGTATACATTTTTGATGGTTCTCATTTGGCCTTTTTCTCAGACGTAGATTCAAGTGTAAGCTTGCTAAATGTGTGCATGTACAATCATATGATACGCGTCAAAGGTCATAAATACTGGGACTGGAGCCCACAGTTCTGCGAGAACTCAGCATTTGCCAACAGGATGCTCGAGCACCGTGGTTTCATGAAGAACAACGACTTGCTGCCAGAAATAGAACCTTTTAGCAACAAGGGCCCACAGAGAGACTTGGATATGGATCAAATAATGTGAGCAAAGCCTTAACAACACACACATATTTACATTTTGAATTTTATGCTTATTTGGAAAGATCTGATATTATTAATCATATCAACTAGGGATGCAAGTAACAGTTATTTTTAATTGTCAATTAATTTGGAGATAATTTCCCAAATTGATTAATTGCTTGGTTCTGGAAAGTGTCAGGAACAGTCCAAAACCTAAAGGTATTCACTTCTATCACATAAGTCAAAGAAAGGCTTGTATCAACTAATCAATTAATCAACTAATTGTTTCAATTTTAAAATCAACTAAAATGGGTACAAACAGTAGAATTACCTTTAATTACTATAGCTGAACATTATTATAAGTAATAAAAATAACTATATGGGTCAATGTCTCGATCAAAGGTGGAATTTGAGCTGTTAGAATTTTTTTTCACATTTTGAGACTTCCAGCCCTCTGCTGTTCACAGCAAAATGATCTCTCTGACGGCTGTAGCCAGATGCTTTTTATGGATCTATGAATAACCTATCCTGAGTTGTTGAGAAAACAATCTCACCACAATGTCTATTTAGTAGCTGTTCTGGTGCTTTCAATCATATCACATATCACATCCCCGTCAGCAGATGGAATTTGTCTCACTGTTGAATTGTAGATGTTCGAATCTCCATTTACTTCTTGTCCAGGTTGACTTAAAAGCTGAAGTTCAAACATTTTACAGAGGTATACATTTAAACTGCATGACAAGTGGGAGAACTCCATTTGCTAATGAAGATCATGTGATCCAATTCAATTCAATTTTATCTATCAAAACAGAAGTTATCTCAGGGCACCATTTCATATCGGGCAGCTCTAGAACGTACTCTATATACTATATTTACAGAGACCCAACATTTCCCATCATGAGCAAGCACTAGGCAACATTGGCAAGGAAAAACGTACAGATCCAGATTTTCAAACTTTGAACCCATGTCATGAGTTCCTTAAATCTGATGCATTGCTAGAGTTTATACAACCCAAAAGCATAAAGCAACTGAAACATTAAAATGCTCACAGGCTTTTTTCGAATAAGACATTTTGACATGTCACAGTAGGAAAAGCACAGGTGTAGATAATAAAATAAATGGTGTTTGAATTCAATTTAGCTGCTTCACTTTCAGGGTCCTGGCGTTGTGCATGCTGTCTCACTGTCTCACTGTCAAGACTTACTGAGATGCTTGAACAGACCAGAGCCATTGTTAATGTTATTAAAAACAGCTGAGCTTTTCCTACTATGACAAGTCAAACTGTCTGCTGTGAAAAAGGCCTATTGCTAGTAGCATCAACAACTAAGCTATTCCTCAGAATGGGGGTTTACGCCTCATATTTAAGAGCATTTTATTACCAATACTATATATTTACTTAAGAAACATTTTTTAATGCAGTCTTTCAGAGTTTTTTGCCACTGTGATATTGATTTTAATATGCGTCTCACCCAATCTGCAATTCTTTGACCTTACAGATTTTGAGTTACAGATAGTTTAACTGATCATTATTAAAAATATCAGCAAATGAAGTCCTGTGTTTATAGACTCAATTGATGATAACAGCATCAGAAAACATCAATAACTCAAATGTAATTGGTTGCCACTCCATGTATTACAGAAAAAAAGCCAATACATTAAAGTGATAGCAGATCCCAATCCTGTGATTTGACATCACAAATTGTGTCTTTAAGAAAGGATTTGAGATTTTTTGCAGCACCGGCCTGAACAACATCCCTGTGACCCCAAAATGATCCTGTAAGTTACAAGCGTGAAGAGGTGAGGAAGGAAGGAAGGAAGGAAGGAAGGAAGGAAGGAAAAAATGACAGCTAAGAGGAGAGGTGGAAGGGATTTTTGCTTCACACGCATACACTCACACATGTTAGAAGATGTAACATCACCACACAGGTGTGCAAGGTTTCCCACTTTTTTTTCTCCAGTTTGCTTCTGTTGACAGGTTTGAGACACCAGGCACTCCATCATTCCCCAGGAAAGCTGGGCAACGAACTATCTCAGAGACAGAATCAAACTTCAACCGAACAAGAACGCAGACAACGAAATACAGCTCTGTCTCAGAGATCACAATGCGGTATCACCATGCAGCACGTACTGCAGCTGAGCACTGCAGTTTTGGGATCAGGATGCTTGGAATGCAGCGGTTTATCAATTCCTTGCAAATTGGGCCAAAAGAAATTGAAATTCCACCCCATGCCTCTCTCTTTCTCTACCCCTCGCTCTCTCCCTCTCTCTGTCATTATGTCTCTTTCTGCTCACCTCACACTTAGTCAGCCCTACAAACAATTACACAAGTACAATCGCAATAAAAACACATCTGTTTAACTCCTAAACGTTGCCAAGCAGGGAACGACGCTCATAAAAATAAAGTAAGACTATCATGTGCGTTTGTGGGAAAATCACTGTTCAGTTTCTATTCTTGCTGTTTATTGAATGCCTCTCTCCAGGTGTGCTGATGCAGTGTCAGGCCCAGCAGGGAGCCATGGTGTTGCTGAGGATGCTGGAAAGTAGTGCAGCCTTATAGTGGATAAAAGTACAGGAGATGGACACAATGTAATCCACTTGAAAAGC
Source organism: Gadopsis marmoratus (assembly GCA_036023855.1). Lineage (NCBI taxonomy): Eukaryota > Metazoa > Chordata > Actinopteri > Centrarchiformes > Percichthyidae > Gadopsis > Gadopsis marmoratus. The sequence goes on along the minus strand of JAVQJF010080678.1, from coordinate 19,164 downwards.
GTTATGCAAAGAAATACTATACTTTATCCCTGCAAAAGATATGCTGCTATCTTTTTTAATCTTCAGTTTTTGCTGAGACGGTGACGCAGATGTCGACTCTTCTCACCTGTAATGTTGAAGGCTGCATTTTGTGCTGTTGTTGTACTAGAGTCTATTGCTGTAAAGTGATGCAATTTTTGGATAATAGACAGCAAAATACTAATATACACCACGACAAAATCTAAACATTACCATAACCGTGCCTGTCTGACAGTCTCAATAACAAATATTGTATCCATATGCTTTAAGAGAGCAGCATTACAAATAAAGGTACTTTTCAAATGTTTTGTATTGGATTGCATTACATTGTGCAGGTGTTCTTGTTCACCCGTTTTATAGGATATATTTTTGTGGTCTGATCAGAATATGCAATGGCTACAGAAAAAGTTGTATAGTACAGTTTAAATTGTGGATAGAATATTTACAAGGTAGAAAGACTAAAAAGTGGGTGTTACGAAATAAGCATGTCAGACTTTAAAACTTTGAATAGCTGCCTACTGCAAAAATGCATCGCCAACCCGAAGCAATGGCAGAAGAAGAAGACACGAACACACCACTTCACTATATCTCACAAGGTGTAAAAGTGATGCTGCTGTGCTTATACACAAATAACGTGTGCTATATACAGTTTGGTTAACTTATGAGTTGCATACAAAATAACTGGCAAGTCACCATATTGCAGAAAGTGAGCTTCCAATATATCTATCTTGTCTTATTGTATTTCAGATGCTTATAGGAAAATGGACTAAAGATACTCCTTCCTTGCTGTAGAGCACAGCCCAGCTGACTTTAAATGCAGTGAGTTATGGTGAAATAATTAAACCAGTGTCCCAGATTTAGTCTCTGGCAGCTCTTATTGCAAAATATTTTGGTATATGCAAAATTCAGCATGTAGTGTCTCAGCTGGATTCCTGACCCAGTTTATACTGTTTGTCCAGTTAAAGCCCCAGTCTGTAGCTACAGCCTGGTGCACTGTGACACACTGTCACCAAAACACTGCCATTTCTGTGGAGCTTTAGTAAATTGAGCATACTGCATGTGTGTGGCGAGAAGTTTCCTGTCTCACATTTGCATGAAAGGATTTACAGTAAATATGATTAGAGATTTCTAAAAACTTTAGGGACACATAATTTATTACATGTGTTGTTGCAAAGTTTATTAAGCCTACTTGTTCAGATAACCTACACATTTCATTTCCAAATCATTAGGTGTGTCATCTAAGATGTCACTCTAGTATATTTGTTATATGATCTAATAATTATTTGAATATATACTGTACATACTGTATCACATGTGTCATAGAAAACAGCTTCAATTCTTTCTGACAGCCTTGGAAAATGACACACAGGCAGGCTGACTACTAACCCATAGTGAAACTCTGGCTCCCTTTGTCCTCGCAAATAATTAAGCAGCTAATTTTGCTGCAAAACCTTTGATGACTAGCAGCTGGTCTCATAAGCAAATAATTAAACTTCCGTTCAGAATACATTTTGTCCCTCATTCATTTTTTCACCGTCCTCCGGCACACACTGGGCAGAAGACAGAGACAGACACCTCAACCTCAGAGAAAGTGCCAATCCATTTCAGGGCAAGACTAATTTAGAAACATAAAAAGCAAAAGCAAAGAAAGTATCACAGATCAACTTTGTGTGAGGGTGAAATCTCGAGAAATCGTACCCTGAACCTTACACATGTCACTCATGCCACTCCTTAAATTGAACACATGTGAAGCTCAAGCCAATGTTAGTGAGAGATCCATATAACAACCTCACTGTCTTCCAGTTTGCCAGATCTAAATGCCATTGAATCGATTGTGCCACATACTGAAAAGTTAGAGGGGGATTAGAGATGTCTGATGCTAAATATCTGAATTAATTTGAGGGGATTAGGAACCAGGCTCTGGCTCCCTCGAGGTGTAATGGACTTATCCTTCAATGATATGACCGTATCATTTCAGTCCTTTTTTTATAAATTATATATATAATAATAGCTAAGTGATATTTTATATATCACTTAGCTATTATTTATAGATTCACAGAAAAATCAGACCATGCATAATGTTGGAATCTAAATGTGGTCAGTTACATGAACAACATGTACCCTATACAACAACTCAAGGGTGCAGTAAACTCATGAACAGTTTAGAAGTAAACACAAGTTAAAGTTCAAACTGAGATCAATGCATTACCTGAGACAATGTTGCCTTCAAGTACACTTTGAAAAAATAACAGAATGTATACTTATGACACTATTTATGGACAGCTTGTTCTCTCAGGTTGGTGTTACTGCAGCAGCTTGAGAAAATCAATTTTGGGCCGTGGGATTAGAACCTGGGCAACATTAAAGTCAAAGTCAGCTAAAGCACTCCTGATTCTAAGTGAAAGATAAAGGTATGTCTTACTATAAGCCTGTATCCCACAGCTGTACATGTGCAGGGAGATTTTTGTGAGAGGAGGGGGCTGAAACATTCAACTGACTGACCAGCAGAGTGACTCATACTATCTGCTCAGCTAAAATCCCGCTTTCACAAAAAGAGTGCTGGTGGAAACCTATTTATGGACTACACTCAAAGTTCTAAATGTACCCGTGAAGGGCAATAACTGCATTTTTTGAACACTTGGGGGCAGCGGAGCAAGCTGTAAACACAACACTGACATTGTACTGCTTAACATTATAAAGATGTCGTGGCCAACTTGTCAGCAGTCTGTTGCCTATCCCAGCAGACGTGGAGCAACATGAGTATTCATTTGGAGTCGTGTTTTTGGCCACCTGACAAATACAAGTCCAGTATTAACTCTGCTTTTAGCCTTGTTTTGGTTACAATGTACCATGTAATAACCACAATAATGAAACATTAACTTGTGTAATGTTAGTTGGACATTTTCTGAAATGTAAATTATTGTATTTTGGAGTCAAAATAGATGCCACATTTTTTGGATTGGTTGCTAAATCTATCTAACCATCAACTGTGGCCACCTACCTGATATATTTTGATCGGGGCGGAGGAGGTATACAGAGTGCCTCTGCAGAGCCTTTTGTGTGGGAGCATTTGTTAAAACAGTTCCTCAGCTTGTGGGACTGTTGGTTAAAAGAGACAGAAGCAGATCCAAGGCACTCTTCAAACAGAAGCATTAAAAAGTTGTCGTTTCATGACTTGTTCAAAGAATGACTCAAATTTTGGCGATGCTGACGCCTTCATCACAGAGAAGCACACCAATCTGCATAAAGAAAAGCTTTGGGTTTCAAAATGTATTTCTATATTTTGTATTTTTTTATTGCAGCACTTGGAGCTGAATCAATGTAGTGTTGCGTAGTGTTAGTATGAACACTCTGACTGTTATGGTTAATTTATGATGATGCTTCTGTCTCCCGCTCTGTCTCCAACCACACAGCTCTCTCGCCCTCTTTCTTTCTCTTGTGGCTTCTCAGGACCTGGCCATGGTTGCAGACAGAAGGAGGGTAGGATCTATAAATAGAAATTGGACCAATTATAAAGCAGATGTTCTCCTGTATGACAGTGGGAGAACACTGTCGGGGGGGGGTGTCTGTGGTACTTTCACTATCTCTCCGAGCTCTTCTCCATCTCTTAGTTTGTCTTTGACTGTCTCGTTTCTCTGACTCTGTCTGGCTTCCTCCTCATCACAGGGCTCTTAATCGAACACTTTCAAATTTCAAACACAAAGCAATATTTCTTTTTAATCTCAGCTGTTTCTATAGCTCATGATCACATGCGCGCACGTATATGCACGCTCATGTGTATGATCGCTCACACGTCCCCAGCCAAAATTTCTAAGTAAACCTCCTCGCTTCAGCTTGACTGACAGCCCTGCAACAGAGTGTGGTATATAACACCCGTTTGTTGCTTGCTGTTTACATCTCATCCCATCACCAGGTTGTTTAACGCAACTCCGACATCCTCATCCAATCCAATATGAACAGCGAGGAATTCAACCGATAAGGTGGCTTCTTGCTAAATATTGGCAAAGAAAAACTGCTCTAATTTACAGGCTGGAGATACCATTTGGGACTTTGTGGTGAATAAGCATAATCTAAAAAATCCAAATATGGAATCGCCCTCGGTTATCATCACTTTAATCAGCACTGCCATCTCTATGTAATTTGAGGGGGAAATCCTCTTCACTAACAGCTTTTGCTCATATTATCCCTATAAGCTGGGACAGTTCAATCAGTGTCTGTAATTTGTAAACAGACACACATCTCCTCCAAGGTAGGACGTGCACCCGGACTGAGCTTGAGACAATCCTGGAACTGCAATAAATGAGATACAGTTTTTAATAGAAAATGCCACAGGTGATTTTTATATCAAAACACCAGGTGTACAAATGAGAACAAGTATTATAATCCTGAAAAGACTCCACTTTATCACAAGTAACTGCTTCTGCTTAGGAGGAACTTTTCTTCCTTTGCACAGCTATCCTCTTTCTTTGTTTCTGTCCTCGCCATCACTTGTAATTGTAACTCCAGTCATCTCCATCTTCAACTTTATCATCACCTTGATCGGCAACAACGTGGCCATCATCAATTTCACTGATGAGTGATAAGGTTGTGTTAGACTCGCCCGCAGCAGCCAAAAGCCCAATCCATGCTAAGTAGGTTAGGGGGGTAAATCTTCAGGTCTCCAGGGTCTGAGCGCTTTCCCTCTGTGTCTGTCTCTCTCCCTGTCAGCATCTGACAAGCTCACCAAGGCTGAGCTGAAAAATTCCCTTAACATCCACCTCCGCGGTTCACTTTACTGCCATGCTCTCCTTCACTCCCTGCAATGATCTATTCTCTACTCCACTTCTCCACTTTGGTCCACACGTTTCTTTCTAGTCCTTCCATCTCCCATGGCTACCTCTTTAAAACGTCTGCAGAATCTCCCTTCTCATATACGCAAATCTAATCATGCAAGCAATACATTTGCATTCACACATCTACGGTTCAAAAAGGAAATGTTTACTCCGTAAATCTTAGTATTTATTCAGCCTACAGTTGCTCTGATTGCCTGTAGGCCAGCTTAACTGACACTGCATCTTGGCTGCAATTTTCAACATGACTCACTGGAGTTGATGTGAAACTTTGTGACAGATGACACAGCCACACTTTACTTAACAGTGAAGCATAGCCTAATTCAAATTAGGCGAGTGACTTATTTTAGGATGAAGGCAATAGGTTTTCTCAGCTACCTGCTAACAGTGATGACTGTATAGATGCATATGAAGGATGTGAGTGATGGGGAGATGTGTTGTGCTGCATTCAGTAGTGTTATAAAAAGCTTTGTTTGGGAGAGGCTCTGGGCATGATTTGGATGCTCAATAGTGCCTGTCAAAAAGGATGGGTATAGCTTTGTTCAAGTGTTATATAGTATATTTTCTATGCTATATATAGTATATATTACATTGTAAAAGCCTTTTGTTGTTTCTACTATTTTAGTAGTGCTTTAGATGTTTTGTGTTCCATGTGAATGCACAATGGCAGATGCTGACTGTGGTTGTAACTCAGTGCAGAGTAACAGTGGTGCATTCACATGCAGGCCATCTATACTATGTGGTTGTTGGGTAAACTGCTATAGAAAACAAGGGGCAAAATAGAAAACATTCCCTATGATGGAAAACGGTACAACAATGGTATTATCCTTGTGAATTTCAGATGATCAGCACTCACCTCTGTGAGGTGAGGGTTGGGGTTGAAACCACACTGGTTGCACACCATGCAGCAGCACTGTGTGCAGGTGTTGAAGTTCAGCTTGTCATCCCCAGTGCCCATCAGGTCGGTGGTTTTGCAGACGGGGCACAGTTTGCTGCTGGGCATGGGTGCAATTTGTGGCACAGAGTAAGGAGAGGTGGGGACACTGCCTCGGTCCGGGGACACAGACGGGGACCTCCCAGTCCTGCTGCTACCCACATCCACCTGCAGACTCTTCCTGGCCACATGACCCTGGCCCTGCTCTCCTTGAGGTGCAGCATGCTGACGGGTTTCGTGGGAGGCCAACCTGTCCCCTGTCCCATGGCCACTCTGGACTCCTGCTTTAGGTCCCGGGTCTGACAGAGGTGGTCTGGATTAGATTATAAAGAGAAAACAAAGTGGATATTAGATCTGGGTCCTGTTTTGGAAGATTAACTGGTTTAATGAAAAGACCATCTATAAAATAAAAATCAACTAAAGCGCTATTTTTTATTGTATAATATAAAATACGTAGTATAAAAATAATATGAACTCAAGGTCCATTTAGTAGATTGTCACTGTCTTTGTTCTTAGTTGAAACGTGTAGTGGAAATGGCTGCGAGATGTGGTGGAAGCAAGTAAACTGACCTTGAGTTGAGGTTTGCTTTGTAAAACTACTATTTCCAAGGTCAAGGATGAATTTTCATGGTCAATATAAAAATAATATTGACTAAAAGTAGAATCTCCTCAAACGGCTGCAGTTGTAGATTGTTTTTTTTTACCTCCTTTGAACTCAAGCGTGTACAAAATGGTATTATATCACAATTGCAAATGTTATTGGATTTTTATTGTACAGTTTGTCTTCAACTGTGACATGTGTACATTTTACATATATTTATAATTTGTTATACTTCTTTATGCTAGTTCTTATTTTTCACCCTTGTCTTCTTGCATATTGTTTCTGTATGTGACAAATAAAAACCTTATATGCTACTCACTTTTTCGTATTCTTATACAAGCACACATTAACAAGCACACGTAGTGGAAATTCACTGCAGCCCACGGCAGCCCCTGAATCACACATACACATTTCATTGATGTCATCACCAACTTTCCATTCTTTCCACATTGATTCATCTATAAGTCAGACTTTTTTTAATCAAAAACTCAACATGCTCAGGGGTGGAAATAATACATCGCATTACTCAATCTAACCAAAAATTGATTCACTTTTACATTCACATTTATGTAATATTTTCAGTTTCTTTTAGCTTAATTTTCTTTTTTGTCACATGCATTTACATAGGCATTAACACTCACTGTAAAACGTAACCACAGCATCCCCAAAGATTTTGGGGTGACTGAGGGAAAGACTGAGGAGGTTGATTAAAGATGAATGGTCAGTTAGGAAAAGATGGAGTTAGTGATTGAGGGAAAAGATGAATATAGACACAGTCAGGAACATCTGTGAATTTAGAAGCTTTGTTTTGTTATTAAAGCAACAGAGTTTGTAGACCTCGTAACATTTTAACACCGCACTGCAATTACAATATGTAGCTTATACATTTTGTTCTAAGTATATATTTTAAATGAGCTGCATTTAAGTATGTCTTTATACAAGGAATCTCTACTTAATTTCAAAAAGAGCAGTGCTTCTTCTTGAGTGGTATATTTTCTGTGTACTAGGTCCACATGCCATTAAAAGATTTTACTGTTGTTCATAGTGTGATATCAGACTACTCAAAACGTTGGCCAACAGAGAGGCATATGTTGAATATTTTATATTGCCTCTATCAGTTTCTGTGAAGTGCTCCTTGTGGCTTGTTTTCACTCTTTGAAGCTGTTCTGTTCTAGCCTCAGCGATGTGTTTAGTTTGCCTGGAACAAAGGTTGTGTAACAGACAACAGTATTGTAAACTTTTGGTTTTCTTGCTCATGCGGGCCCTCGGGCATTAGGACAAACAGTTAAATAGGAATGGAGAGGTTTCCAGTGTCACAACAACTTAGAGCTTGTTTTGTCATAAACGGCATGTTCAATGTCTCAACTGCAGCTCTGCAGCCACAGTGAGAGAAAGGTGGAAATAAAGGGAAGAAATAAAGGAATTAAAATAGATCGTGTTAACAATTATGAGTCACAGCTGATGACTTGAGCTGCTGCACAACTCTAACCTTGTTTCTCTCTCCACAGGAGTCCTGTGTTTGCTGTAGTGAGGCCATCAGGAAAAGCCTGCACTTTCAAACCATTACTGGGCTATTACATTTGAAATTACACACAGTCCTGACAGTGCTGACCACCACTCTCACTCAGTTTCAGGCTAAACTGGACTTTTGAGGATATTGCTAAAGCTACTGACCACTGATGCACGGTGTGGACAACTGAAGTCTAAATCTACTTGGTGTCCTCACAAGATGGAAGGTAGTTTCACATAATAATTATCACTTGAATGGCAAATGCACTGAGTGGAGTCCCTTGTGATTTATGCAAGGCCTCAGGCATGGCTTAATGAGACTCTGAAAACTAGAAGACAACCTTTTCACAAGATTTCTTTAGATATTCTCATCCATCAGCAAATGGGAGCCCTCTGAGAACAACTTAGTGTCAAAAGCATTAGAAATTGCTTGCTTCATCACGAAGTGGATGGTGGAGAGTTCGTAAGCTGTCAATCTTTTGTAACGGGAGCGCCCTGTGAAACCTCCTATCATAAGGACCGTTTGATTCTCTGCACAGTCTCAGCAATACAAGTGACAATATCCCAGTGTCACTTAAAGGAATAATTCAACATGTTGGCAAATACGTTTATTCTCTGTCTTACACAGAGTTAGATGAGAAGATCGATACCACTCTCGTGTCTATCCAGTAAATAAGAGGCTACGGCAGGCAGCTGGTTAGTTTAGCTTAGCAAAAAAAAGGAGGAAACAGGGGGGAACAGCTAGCCTAGATAGATATAGATTAAACAAACAAGATATAAAGTGTTAATTAGGTTTAGAGGTGCTGAAAGGCAGATTTTATTACTTTTGGACAGATCCAGGCTAGCTGTATCTCCTGTTTCCAGTCTTTATGCTAAGCTAAGATAACTGGCTGCTGGCACCACAGAGTGGTGCCGATCTTCTTGGCAAGAAAGTGAATAAAACAACAGACTAAATGTGCTGGTTTCTAGGTTTTTATATACGCCATCACACAGCTGAATATAGTAACGATTTGGTCATTTTAAAAACTACATTAAAGTGATGACAGGAAAAGGTTATTTCCCCACTATACCCACTAATGTGTGCAAGCATCAGAGCCTCTCCTGACACAACAACTTTGATCAAAATGTATGTTCAAATGCATTTTCAGTTTGAATTGAGAATAAGGAAATTATTAATCAAGTCAACGGCTAAGTTCAGCAACATCCCAGCAGCCAAGTGTGCCCATTTCTTTAGTATCTTCCAGCAGTGTTGCACTAATACTACACTGTAACCAACAACACCAATTCTGAAAGCACAAATCAAAGCTTGGCTGATACAAAGTGCTGCACAATACAAATTATTGCAAATAAACACAACATATGGGCAATTTACAAATAAAATATGTACAAATATAGTATTATCCTTGACCTCTCAAATATGTCAGGAGAGAAACAGGAGAAATTATCTGAAATTATCTGACGGGTATTTAATTTGAGCCCGACAGAGCATATCTGTATCATTTAGGAATATTTAAAGGTCAAACCAGAAAGGTTGTGGATGTATCCGATTAGAACATGTTCAAATGCATCATTTGTTTGTGATGGCCAAGTGCATATTAAAGGCATCAAGTGGAGCATAAATTAACTGCCTGCTCATGCACATAGGACTACTGCTGTTTTCACAAAGTTTCAGGAATGTCAGTGAACACTCACATTTTGGAAGTAAGATGGAAAAAGGTAGTGATTTTTACTTGCAACAACTTTATCATTGATTATTTTGTCATGCTGTGGCTGCTGGACACTTTGATTGTTAAACAGGAGGTTTGCTGTGTTAAGTGCTTTGTAGAAGCTCTGAATATCAGGGTTAAAGTGGAACAAAGGGGACTTGACACACATTAAAGTGATTTCATATTTATATGAAATCAGAAAATCAGACATCACAGCAGCAAACAGCTACTTTGCTCTCTGTTCAGATAAAATGATAAGGAATCAGACATAAGATTAATGCAACAAATGTTTGTGACAGAGACACAAGTGAAGGCTGTTACACTATTGTCTAAAATAATTAATGGTGAATAGCACCATTAATAGCTTGTCACATGAAGCAGACCGAAATCACAACAATCCCAAAGACAGTTCACGTAGTATTTGTTACAGCTATGTTTAGTTTTAGGTTGAGTGTTATTCAGATAAGTGGCAGGGTGCACCACAGCCCCAGTGGGTGTCGCTTATGTTTTGCCAACACATTTAAGTCACAGAGCTAGGCATTTGATTTTCCTAAAAGTATATACATGGCTATTTCCGATTTGGATACAAAAATATTCCGTCCACTGTACAAGAAAAGTGTTTTTTTGATCTGTTTCGCAAGTTGTATAATACAAGTACGCAAGTACAAATTAAAGCATTGATATTTTTCTTGTGTTTTACAAAAAGAGAAAGGACATACGTTATTTCTGGCTACCTGGATTAGAAAATAGTGTCGCAGATTGAGAAACAATCTTTTATTGTCCAACAGGCAACATATTTTTGTATCCTGATGGCTAAAAGAGTGTTGGAGGATTATGGAAATACTTTCAAGTTTGCCGGGTATATATTTTTCAAAAGATCGGATGCTTAGTTCTGTGACTCTAACGTACATGAGATGCACAAACTGGGCTTAGGTGAACCAGTGTGTCTACACCAACCACGGTCTGCCAAAATACACAGAGTGGCACATGGAAGTTGTGCAGAGTTCATCTGTAGTTTAGTTGAACGATATTTGAGACATACTGTCTACAGTCTGAGACACTGCAACACACTGAGGAAGTATGTTGCACTGGTTGTCGGCTTAACAACGTACAGCACGTATAATGTACAAACGTTCAATGCGAGCATTTCAAGTCACTGTGATACAAAGTTCCCGCTGTTTGCCACTGAAGTCAACGCATGTAACAAGCATAGAAAGGAAAAATAGGCTTTCACAAGCATTGGTGCCTGATATCATTTATGTTTAATATAGTGTTAACAATGTTACACTGCCAGTGTCTCATAGGTAGCTCATATTTCACATTTTCGGTATCCTACGGCTGCCTCGGCCTCATAAACAATATGAACGACTTTTGCATTATTTGTTTGAGTTGTGATAATCATTTGGTATATGCAGGCTACATAGTGAGCAGTGCTTTCGTTGCTGAAGGTAAATTAATTATGAGGGCATACAGTTTGTACACTGTGTTTTAGAACATGACTGCATCCATTACTTTAATGGGTTTTACGGACTGTAGCTTTATTTGGGTTTGTAATGGAACTTTGATTTATATCGATTCGCGTTGTTTGAAAAGAGCCCATATCGATGGCATATGTTGGACAGACTGAATCACTTTAGCTCTCAGCGCTTTATAACATATGCCGTTACATGATGGAGCAAGCAGCTCTTCACTAGATCTTGTTAAAAAGGAAACAATGAGACAACAATGCTGTGCAGCAGCAGCCCACTGAGCACATTGTTGTAAACACAGGACATATCTGGCGCTTGCATTCAACACAAGACAGTATTTCTTATCGTTCTGAATGTTAGTTATGGTCATCGGGTCGGGATGACTGTGCACTTAGTCGAAGCTGTTATGATTAGAGAGGAAAACAACCATTGAGGTGCTTCGTGAAGAAGAAGGAGGGTCGGTTGACTCCCACAGCTTCATGGATTCGTATATGGACTCAGATGTAGCTCTTTGACTGCTGCTTAATAAAATATAAAATGTTCTGAGATGGAGCAAAAATGCCTATATAGCACTCCTGAATGTGGTTTTATATATATATAGCATATTATGTCCCCATTCATATTAATAGGCATAAAAAACTCCAACTCATTTTAATTATGATGAAAGTGTCCTATCTACAGTCTCAACCCAGCCAGCGTCTCATTGTTTCTTACACTATCAAGTTCTTTGTGGAAGAGGCAAAGAATCAGACTGAATGTAGGGCCATGATCTTAAGAAAACCATTATAAGCAGCCATATGATATACTCTGTCTCTCTCTTTCTCTCTCCATCTCTCAGCACACTCAGTCTCTAAGCACTCGCCATCGCCTTCTGAGACACCCCAGGGTGGATACCAGGGAGGAATCAAGACATAAACGAATCATGAGGTTACATGGGACTCGTGATTCGTTTATGCTTCAAACCTGCCCCACAGTGAACATGCAGGATGAACAGTGTCGTTTTTTCCCCACCAAATAGACAGGACTAAACATTATTAAACAGGTACACAATTTTCTAGTTACAGCGGCAGAACACGTCTACAGCTATACCTTACACTCACTTTGCGTGATGACACAGATCAAGCAGTAGGTCAGCGACAACAGACGGAATCTTGAATTTCAGCCTTGAACGATGGATTGTAGTGTGAAGCAATCTGCACGTCTTTTTACGGAGACAGCGTAAGCTGGTGAGGCCCATCCAAAATGCAGCTGTGCATCTGCTTGTACTATTCAGGTCTACAACTGTTGACCTGTGTAATTAAGGCAACATCAGATCGTGATGGAAGGGTGATCCCTCCCACACACCCACACAGAAAACACAGACCTACTGGCTACTACGTGTGATTAAACACAAACGACCAGGGCTGCATTTTGGAAACGGTTAATATTTTATCAGCCAACGTTGCCTTGTTTATAGGACGACAATGAGGTTTTCATATGTAGCTGGAAGTATTCAATGAATGTGTCTGGGCTCAGCGTCTGGATGTCTTGTGGAGCGATTCGGCACCACTCCTCCAGAAGAAATGAATCCCCTTTTTTTCCCGTGACAGCTGACGGTGGTGAAAAACAATTTCCACTAGCTGCATTTTGATTTGGACAGAGATGTGATAAGCGAGACAGCTATATGCATCCTGGTCCTGTGCTCACAGTGACGCTGGAATAGGCTATCTGATGGTAGCTTTGTCATCCTACACACCGCTGTCATCAGAATACAGACGTCTCCTCACCAGCAGGAAGGTGATTTCTTGGAATTACTTTGTATTTACTGGCATTCATGTCGAAGCATGTTCAGGAAATCAGCCTGTAATGGAACCGACGGAGCCCTTCAACGTGAGATCCAGTGCACTTTGCATCATTTACAGCTCTAATTTATTTATCACCTGCAGCTATGTGGACATTATTAATATTTGTGAAATCCAGCCCTGAGTATTCCTATTGACTTGGCACTGGCTCACTATGAGGAGAAAAATCTCGCTCGTTCATTCAAGATACTTTAGCTCCTGCTGCCTCAGGACAGACGCCGTGAAAACGGGCGTAGGAATCCCTACTGAAAGCTGCATTTACGTATTGTTGTATTGTTGATTCCACATCGAAAGCGGTGCACATTACGCTTGACTTCGACCCGGACTGACGCTGAGTATCAGGGTGGTGCTGCCAAGGAGCAGAGATGGGTCTCAGACGGGGTGGTGGTGGTGGTGGTGAATTGTGTTGACAAGGATATTGAAATAAATAATTGAGCGCCCATTCAAGTCCGTCTCCACGCACACGGCTGATCCTACATCTACGCTGCACAGCGTACAGACGGACGTTACGGTTACACGCCACGCAAAGCCTCCCTGATTTCTCCCCCACAGTCACCAGCTATCGCGGCTACCTGTTAATCCCCGGGCCGGGCGCAGCCCCACTTCCTCCGGCTGGCGCTCCATTGCTGGGCTTGATGAGCTGTCCAGAGTCCGGTGGTGCTGAAATGGAAGCCGGAGCCCCAGCTGCGGGGACGGCGGGGCCGGGCTGTCCCGCCGGTCCCTCCCCTTCCATACTGGCCTCGTTCCCCATCGCCTCGGGATCGGCCTCGACGGAGAGAAGCTGGTGTTGTAGGTGGTTCTACAGCTGTGGTGAAAACTCAAGGCGAAACTCAGCGCTGCTCCCCTTCCGCCATCATCACCTACAAATTCAGCATCCCGCACGGAGCACGCGCGCTGAAGGAGAGGGCGAGGGAGCGCGCTGACGCAATGGGTGGGCACTTGAGTGGCTCGTACGTGCGCGTTCACGGCGATCGGTGTGCTCTCAAGTCACCACGCAAACAGCAGCGAGCCCTCTGTGGCACAGGACAGCACACCGCTGGGACCTTCACGCCGTGGAGTATTTGGGTTTCATATAGGAGATTGTATTTATTTTTATTTTTTTTTTAAAACCTTCGTAATGATGGATCGCTTATTATATCTGTCTACATTTTGCATTTTCATGATTATCTACAGTAGGCCCACAGTATAAATGAACTGGGCGTACTGGTCGTTTAATCACGACAATCTGAAAGAGCTGAAGCTATTAGTCGAACAACTATTTCAAGAATCGATTAGGCTAATTAAGTCATTTAAGAAAAAAGGCCAAATATTCCCTGGTTCCAGCTTCTGAAATGCAAATATTTTCTAGTTTTCCTTTATGACATTTAACTAAATACTTTTGGGTTTTGGACTCTTAATTAGACAAAATAAGCAGTTTTGATATGCCAGCTATAGATAGGGCTTTGGGAAATTATGGAAATGTGGGCTTTTATTTATGAATATTTTCTGACACAGTACAGACCAAATGATTAATCAACTAATCGAGAAAATTTAAGACCAATTTCATAATGAAAATAACTCAATAATTATCGAATCAAAGATTTGATGGACTATACATATGGATTCATCTAAATAGGATACGAATAAAACAAATACAACATTTGAGACAACAATGTCCATATTAGAAGCTGAATAATGCTACAATACATCAGTAGCACATTTTACAAATATGCTATTGGGTTATATGATGAAGCTAGCTGCAGATCATGGTCTGCATCTCTGAAACAAATTATAGGCAAACAGTGGTGACATAACACTACAGGATGGTTTAATTTAATTCGAACACCTGCTCCACTGAAGATGTGTGGGTGAGGGGGCTTTTTTAGTAGCAACTCCCACATTGGCTACTGTGTATACTTTCCCAGAGAACCAGTGTCATTATTAAAAGATCATCATAACATATCCAAAGGTAAAGACTGACAGCGGCAGATGAAAAATAAAATGAACTCAAACACAAACTGCTCAAACACCTGGCTAGATAAGATCAAAAAGTCATGATAAGGTTGACGGTTTTTCCTTTCACAAGCTCAGTGTATTTCTATTGGTAAATTACGTTATATGTTACAAAAGACTGTAAAAGGTCATTATCCAATTAATTATTTCATTCAGCAAAATAGCTGCACACAAATGCACAACACCAGTACAAAAACACTAAGAATACCACATTTTCATCTGAACATCACAGACATGGTGCCACAACACATAAATCCAGTCCATTTTATTGTGAATGGCTCTCCTCACGGCCTAGTAAAGGAGATGATTCTGAGATGGTCCCACTTGTCTCTGAATAATTGCTCTCCCTAGTGTGCACCAACTGTCACTACAATAAAACACTTACTTTGATCTAAGAAAACAAACCTAATCTTAACAGTATAAAAATACTGTAACCCTGGATCAACTACTATAGTGGCATCACTTTAAAAAAATCCCCCCAAAAAAATCTGGATGATATCATATCATAGCAAGAAATTTTCATCGATTTTATTATTAAATGAATTGGCAAGCACAAAGAACTGAACTCAGTGTACAGGTGAGCCAATTAACAAATACATATGTACAAAAGTGCACACGTCGGACTTAATATTCACTGATTTTGAGATCCATTTCAGGTACAAAAAAATTATAATAATCACACAGGAGCTTGATTTTCATTTGCGGGACCTCAAGAGACAACAGCTAGAGACCCTTAGTTAAACACGTTAATGACAAGAAATAAACTGAATTTAAAATTGTCCATGAAAAATGTGATTAAAAGATGCTTTTTATGTTACATACTGAATTATTAACAGAGAATAGATTATAACTGAAATGATATGGATGAATAAAACCTATGGCCTTGTTCGTCAAAACATTCAATACTTCATTGGCACCATAAAAACATGAGTAAGTTGAGGAAATATTGACTTATTGTTTCCAAAATACACACGACTGTAAAGATCTTTCAATAAGAATGAATACTTTGCATGATGAAAAAGCATTCAGGCGCATCATTGGGGACGTGCCTTTGGTCATATTTACAACCTGTCAATAGCAGTGGCACAAGAAAGAAGAAGATTTACACAGAGACTAAAATGGTAGTACATATATACATA
Organism: Gadopsis marmoratus; assembly: GCA_036023855.1. Taxonomy (NCBI): domain Eukaryota; kingdom Metazoa; phylum Chordata; class Actinopteri; order Centrarchiformes; family Percichthyidae; genus Gadopsis; species Gadopsis marmoratus. The sequence continues at coordinate 3,126 of JAVQJF010080678.1, read as the reverse complement.
TGATAAAAGAACTATGGGAGGTTTCATAAAGAAGAGGAGGCTCAGACTAAAATACAATACAAAACTGCTTTTATGAGAGTTTCAGGAGTGCTTCGATTTATTTTTCTCTGTGACGATTGCTCTGTGCACACAGGAGTAAGTTACTTACAGAAGCTATGATTGTTTGCAATTACTGGCGTTTGGCTTTGTACGGTCGGGAGCGTTTCCTGCGGTCAGGCTTCCTCTGTTTGTGCAAGCGGCCAATACTCACTCCCTGCCGACGACGCACGGAAATGTTTTGCTCCACAAGGCTGGCCAACATGCCTGAAAATATAAGCAGTCAGAATCAATTACGGTGCAAAGAAATGATAAAAATACCAACAACAATGCTTTATTCTCTTTGGGAGGGATATGCACGTGTATGTGATAATTTCATATCTGTTTTTTGTATGTGAAGCTGGTTAAGAATAAAAGTGTGTTTCTGTATGTACAGTATTCAGATTGGATATATATATTTTAAGTGTTAATACTCAGAACCTTCATTTACAAAAATGGGTAAAAAGAACAAGAAAAAACAATAATTAATTGGTCTGTTATTTGTCTTGTAAAAAATAATGACCAAACGGACTAGGAAGAAGACTTCTTAACTGACTCTGGAGCTCAGCAAAAATATCCGTAAATATGGCATTATGCGAGTGGGGAGATGTGAAATATTTGGACACTAATGAGCCACCACAGAGAACCCAGGAATTTAAGCAGAACTTCAGATGTGGTTTCGATGGAAGGGAAAGGAGGACAAAACTACAGTGAAAAGAAAAAAAATTAAATCTTGAAGATGAAGAGATTTACCTTCTTGGGCCAGCATTGATATAAAGGTGCAGATGAATTCATCATAATTATGAGTCCTCCTCTGATCATCAATCTGATCAAATGATAACAAAACATTTTGATTAAAACAAAGACAATGTCTCACCAAAGATATTGGATTGGTTGCAGACAAACAAAACTCACTTTGTATTTCTTCCTCTTTTCTACTTCCTCCTTTAGATACACCTCATAATTGGCTATGTCAGCCTCTACACACTTGAGCAGTGCAAGCAGCTCCTGCAAGAAACAGAATGAGATTAACATCCCTGTGCATTTGTTTATTATATATTTTTAGTACACAGCTTTAGAAATAGCTCCATGAATGGCAGCGCAAGCAAAAAATGTGAGCACTGTGTTGGCAGGCTGATGAGCATAGAAAGGTACATGCAGTGTAATATAAGACTGGGAAAATCTCAAACTTACTTTGGGAGAGTACTTATCCACAGGGGGCTTGTTGTCAGCAGCAGTTTCCATAGCGTCTGGCTTTTCCTTGCTAGGTCTCACCTCTGCTCCACTTTTGCTCTCCTCTTGCTTCACCTCTACAGATGGTCCCTCATCTCCCTCGTTCGCTCCTTCCTTCTCTCCTGCCACGAGGCGTGCCTGCTCTTTGTGTTTTGGCTTCTCAGGAGTAAAAGCCTGCTTTGTGCCATCATCTACTGTGCAGGCCACAGATGAGGAAACAATCTATCATAAGTATCTAGACGCAGACAGGCCATTATTAAAAGTAGTGTATGTTATTCTCATTAAGGTCAGCCCAAACTGTTTACTTCTACTGTCTAACATGATTAATAGGTACTGTACCCTAAATATCAAGTGACAGACTGAAATGTTTACTTCAGCAGAGGCTTTTAAAAGCACATTTGTAAATAATATGGACGTAGTGTATGTAACAGTGTCTTGTACTGACCAGATGGAGGGAGAGCATAGATGACTCCATCCTCCTGCAGGTGTAACAAGGCTACACTGACAGAGGGGCCAAGTTCTCTTACAGCACGGTTGTGCCTCGAGTCCAGCCGCAGCATCTCATCTTCTCCAAACAGCACACGAGACAGATGGGATGCAACTGGACTGGACGGCCGCGTGGCAGCCTGAGAGCGTGCGGGTGAGCGCAGCGGGGAGTTGAAGGCACTGCCAATCTCAGAGGCTGTGTCAGTGCTTTCATTGCTGGGTGTGGGGGAAGGCTGTGAAGCAGATGTGATGCAAATGCCCCCAGTGCGCCCTTCTGTGCGTACGGAAAGGGGTGTATTTAGAGAATCTTTCCTTTGGGCTTCCTTCTTCAGTTTCTCAGCCAGTACAGTGAGGGCAATCTGGCTCTCCATTCCAGTCCCTACCCGCCCTGTTCGTGATCGCAGACTTGCCTTCCGTCTAAACCTAAAAGACAGCAAATTGAAAACATAACAATCTAAAAAAAAAATAAAAACTAAAGCTAAACCTAAAAGCACTAATTAAAAGAGCTTTAGCCTCCTTCAGTCAGGTCATAACCAAAAGCATAAAAAGAAATTATACATATATACACATTACAATTAACCTATTAGATGTGCTTGCAGAACCAGTTACTTCCTCCTCATCATCCTCATAGTCATCTTCGTCATCAGAGTATGGGGGTTTGGGAGGCCCTGGCAATCGAGAGCGACCAACTCCAGCAGCAAGATCCTCTTCTTCCTGTTAATCAGAGAATGTTTAATAATTATAATATTACTATTAATAATAATAATAACAATAATAATATTATTGTTAATAATATTATTATGTTGTTATTATTAATAATAATAATATTATTATTATTATTATGTTGTTATTATTAATAATAATTATTAATGTTTAATAAAAAACCAGAGGTGGGGGATTGTGCATTTATGTCAACAAAGCTTGGTGCACAGACAATGCCATTATCGAGAGTCACTGCTCAGCTAACCTAGAACATCTTATGGTTAAATGCAGACCTTTTTATCTGCCCAGAGAGTTTACATCAGCTGTTGTAACTGCAGCATACATACCCCCGGACGCTAATGCTAAGCTTGCTATGAAAGAACTGCAGGCCGCCATTAGCAAACAACAAACTGCACACCCGGAGGCAGCCTTTATTGTTGCGGGAGATTTCAACCACTCGAACCTAAAGACTGTACTCCCCAAATTCCATCAGCATGTCTCCTGTCCTACTAGAGGGGACAAGACCTTAGACCATGTTTATACTAACGTGGCTGAGGCATACAAAGCCATTCCCCTCCCCCACCTAGGACAGTCCGACCACCTCTCATTGTTCCTACTCCCTAAGTACAC
>JAVQJF010080665.1:0-12480 GCA_036023855.1 Gadopsis marmoratus | reverse complement strand
TTGGCACCAGGCCTTTCTTGTGAGTACTTCTATAGTGTTGTTCTAGAGCACTTGTTATAACAAGATATAAAGTGTTGTTGCTGTAACTTGGTATCTCGGATATGATGCTGCTGTTGCTGTAGCGCAAACTATTGATGGGTATAATGCATTTGTCAGCCCCCCCACCCAGCCGTCACTGGTACCTATACTAACCTCTTATCATATTATTGTGCTAAAAACCTTTCTTTATATTGTAGATTATAATTAAAATACTGTATTCCATGTATATCCTATTGTATATATATATTTGTCTGTGAGAGAGAAAGACAGACTTGTGGACTCTCACCTTGGGGCAGGAGCACATCAACAAGCCATTCAGCGTGGTCTCTGAAAAGGTAAAAGAAATCTATAAAAAATGCTTGATTTAAAGGCTAACTGCTTCTCAGAGCCTATTTACAATTTCACCTAGAGTATACACCGCAGAGCTGGAACACAAAACATCTTCCCTCAATATCAAAGAAAATACAACACTGCAGAGCCATGCAATTATAACATGCTACATGCTGGAGAAAAGAGAAACAAGCGGCTGCGTTGTTTTGCGATGATGATCTCATTATCAGCACAGGGAATTACGTAACCATGGCGATGTATTTCCTCTGGGTCAAAGTGAGGAATAATGAGGCAGGGGGTAGGTGATGTATGTTTGAAATGGCATCTTATTGCAGGAGGGGGAGAATCCGGGAGATGGAGGGAAGAGGTGAAACAGATGCATACCCTGCTATCCTCTGGCTGCACTCCTCGCATATATAGAGAGGAGGGGGCTTGTCTCCCAGGGCAACAGAAAGAGTAGGATCTATACACATCTGCAAAGTAAGACAGGCAGCGTTAGAATATGGATGAGGTATTTTAAAGGTGAACATGATAACATGTTTATAATAATTTATTTTCAAGCAAACAACAGGGAAAGAATCAATTTCTGTTCATTTAGGGACTGAATGGGGATGGGGCAGGAGACTGGACTCATGCTTCACTTTTCAAAAAGATATTTAAAACTATGGAATTGGTACAAATCATTTTACCTTTAATAACCAAAAGTGCATAAAGAGTTTAAAATGGTGTACTCCAATTTAAACCTTGTTATGGAATCATTTTCACACCAACTGATGTAGAATTAGCATTTAGTGTCAAAATAATGGCAAACATAACAAACCTCTGCATCCTGTTTAGCAAATATTCTAGATAATTCTTTATTTTTGAACCAAGATCTGTCACTGCCACTTCATATAAAACATTAGTATTTTTCTGACACATTTAACTTTACTGTAGTTGTGATTTCTGATGCAGAAAGGCAAAGCAAAGCAAAGGTGGGAGAATAGTGACAAGTGACGTGCACTCTGAAGAGATAAAGTTCAACCACTAAAGACCCTCCCCCACTCTGCCAAAATGTTTAGACTACCATCCCTTTAGCAAAAAAAAAAAACCTAACCCTCTCCTTTTCTGAACCTCCTTGCCCCTTAATCATTTTTGTACAGTCACTCACAATAGCATGTCATGCATTACATTTACTGTGGCTAACATTTTCCATTTGTACCTCTCGCATAGCTCTCTAAGGGTAGTATATCATGTTCTTGCCAAAGAAATCATGTGACTCCCATACCTGTCTCCCTATGCCTCTGTGTGGATGGCTGCGTGCATATGCTGCCCTCTGTTCTCTTGCAACCTGTGCCTGGCCCCATGCTAAACCTCAATGCTCATGGACTCAATGTTCAGATGGTGCACTTTAATTTACTGTGCTCACTTGATGCCACCCTATCCTCAAGGGCTGCGCAGGGTCACTGCTTCCAATTAAGCCCCCCCTCCCCTCCGGACCCCCTCCATGCTCCTGGTAATTGAAATCCGGCCCCTGTCCGTGCCCCTGTTCCTACTCTATTTGTCAGTTTGGAGCACAATTGAGTAAAGGCAGGCAGAGCTGATAAAGCAGAGCAGCAGCAGCAGAGACGGGTGTAAAGTAGCATAGAAGCTGATATCATTACCCCACTCGCACAGTTGCCCGGGCATGCGCTGATTTATCGAGGGGCTCACAAAAGTGAACACGCCGACACACATGATTGAACTGGGCAAGGCAATCTGGCACATGCATGCCCCATGTCCCAGATGAAATTCTCAAGAGAAGCAGTTTTTGAATACAGAGTGCACTGCTAATCTATCCTCTTACAGTAACAAGACATTGTAGGCGTGAAAGTGTTGTGGGATCTTTTTTATGCATTCAATAACCGTAAATATACCAGTGGTGTAGGAGTTCATGTTGAAAGCTTTTTTAATATATTTTCCAAGAATGAAGTCACCTTGACAGCAGGTTTATTGATGGCATTGTGGCATTCGATGTGTTGACAGTGGATGGGGTTCCATGCTGATCCGGGAAATTGAAGAGAGACAGAAAATTGCCAGTAGGGGAGGAGAAAAGAAGAAAAATGGAGGATAGGTTAGACCTTTAGTCAGTTCAAGGACAGATAAAGCAGCAGATAATCAGAGAATCGGACCTGTGTACTGCAGCCCCCTGTATTCACTGATGGCTCCTGGTGGCTTCAGGTTGGGCCAGTAATGAAACAGCATCTGCACAGCTGGAGGCTTTACTTGGGACGGACCATATGATATGACATAAAGAAGGTCCTGCACACAATATAAACATCAAGAGTAATTCAAGCGTGCAATGATATTTTGAGACATTTGCATACTAATTCACTAACTGTTCACTAACATGCTTTATATACATTTTGTAAAGACTAAATGTTTTGCCAAGAGTTACTAAATGAAAACAATGGATACCACGCTCATGCTGCTATACATGAAGCTACCACCAGTAGACCATTAGCTTAGCTTTGCATAAAGATTTGGAGCAGCAGAAAACAGCTAGCCTGAAATGTAAAAACAAGTTGTAGTTTTAGGGGAAGTTATGCACAGTTTTCTACATTTTAGTTATTGTATGGATTAAACAAACAATATATAACATTTAAATTAATGAGTTTCAGCTGGTAGGAGAATATCTTTACCTTTAAACAAAGCCAGGCTAGCTGTTCCCCGTCTTTCCAGTGTTTATGCTAAGCTAAGCTAACTGTCTTCTGGCTTTAACTTCATATATAGCGCACAGATGGAGATGGAGAGTTGTGTCGATCTTCTCTCTCAGCAAGAAACCTAACAAGACTATTTACCCAAATGTCAAACTATAAAAAGGATTCCAGAGAGCAGCACAGTATTGTGTAGAGAGCTTTTACTTTTAGGCCAGACAGTGTGTGGTTCCAAAACAAGATGTCTAAATAGAGAGTTGAAGTGAAACCTGAACATTCGGGTTTTGTTACAGAGGTACGAAAACCTCATTCAAAATCCCATTGACATTTGTAAGTACGCTAATAATTAAAATACAGCCTTTAATATAGAAAGTAAACCCCAGGAAAATTTGATCAAAACAGAATTTACAGTCGGCTGTTTTTCTATGTCCTGTATGCATACAATTAGTTTTTTGAAAGAATCAAAAATGACATTTCCCAGTTGTGGTTGATCTTACTAGGGGTGGAAATTCTACTGAAGAACGGGCTTTGTTTCTTCAGCAAAAAGTGCTGAGTGAGAGATTGCACTGAGTTACAGAAGCTAGTGGAGCAGAGGCTAGCTAGTCACAAATAACCTTATAGCTGCATTATGTATTCAGAGAAGAAGTACCTTCCACACTTCCTGTTTGTGCTTCATTAGACACTCCAACAACTGACAGTGATATACTAGAAAGAAGCAGAGAGCCATCACTACACAGCGATACAGTGTGGGTTATATTTGCATGCATGCTTCGCAAGTAGCCAAAATGAGGGTTTACCTGGATTTGAGGTGTACTGCATTGCAATCATGAGCATAGAGGAGGCAGACAGATTGACATAGGCTGGGACTCCCCCCTCCCTCCGAGTAGAGCCCACTACAGATGAGCAAGAAACAGAAAGAACGATAATCACTCAAAAGATCTCTTTTGTTCTCTGTTTAAGATAGTAGTATAGATTGTAGTGTAGTGTAATCTGATTATGTGTCAACGCTTATTGCTTAGTAGCTTATTAAGACTTAATTGCATAATATTTTGTTTAATTTAGGTACAGTTTCATTATGACAGGAAGGGAATCCATTGCCTAAATGATCTTATGATAGATCATACTCACATATAGCCATGGGAAGGAAAGAGGTGCTCAGGTACTCAATGATGTCTTTGTGGAGAAAAGGGGGAAATGTGGCTAAAGTGGAGATCATAGTATAGGGTAAAGTGCTGAGAATATCATCACTGAGAAAGGGCAGGAGGCAAGTTGTTGTGTAAAATATTGACTGTCCCAGATCTGATGAGAGAAGGAAAAGGCAAAAAAAAAAGACAAAAAGAGATACACAGACACTCATTCAATTAACAGTACATACAGTATTCACATACTGTATGCCGTCACAGATGTCAAAGTTACATGAACCTTCAGTCATTTAACAGTAAAACAGTGAAAAAAGAGAACATTTGGAATAGCAGCTTCAGTTGAGGCATTCAGATTCCTTTAAAAGCCACTCAAGTAAAGTTTGCCCTCAGGAAATGTAGAGCATTCTAGCCAAGGAGATGGGTTTTCATGCTTTTGAGCTTTTTTTAACAGTGGTAAAATATTCATGAAAAACAAGAGCACAGACTGTGATGCAGCCTTGGGCCCGTGACCAGCAGTGTGCAAATAACTCATTCTCAGATGTATTCTGAAGTGTATAAAAAAATAAAAATAAAACATTATATTTGCCTATGTGTGTTTTCCATTTAACTTATACTATATTTTCACATGACAACATAAGTAAAACATTTCTCCCACTTTACATAACAAGCATGCAGTCAAGTATGATACACGGGAAGAGAAGGCCTATCTCTGGTGTATCCAATGGCTTATGAACGATTAAGTTGACAGGATCCAGCGTGCTCCCAATCACCCCATGCATCCCTCAAGATCCTCAGCAGGACTTCTCTCCTCCAGTTACAAAAGAGGCCAAAAAAGCAGCAGTGGCTTCATGCAGGCCAGACGGCTCGGGGATGATGATGACAAACAGTGGTGCACTGGGCCTTGACTCACCATGCTGACCATGCTGCAGCAGGGGCACCAGGTCAAGCAGGGTCACGAGGGTCACATAGAGGCCCTGATAGTCCAGAGAGGGGTACTCTGAGAGCTGAGCGTCCCGACTCTGCTGCCCCTGCCCCCCGCGGTCTGACGGGGCATCGCGCAGAACGCTGTAAAGGAGGGAGCGAGTAACTGTAGGGTTGATGGAACTGACTTGTGGTCTTAGAGATGGGGTGAGTGGGAATGGCACAGGAAAAAGACACATGGTCATGGGCACGGCCAAATTGGAAGCTTCCTGGTTCTCCTTCCTGCCTGTGCGGGACAGAATGCTGCTCCGGGGCGGGAGGGGCGGGAGGGGAGGGGAGGGGAGGGAGGGTAGGGGAAGGGAACAAGGGAAAAAAAGAGACAACAAAGACACAAAAAAACAGCACATTACATTGAAATGGCACTACAGAGACAGCGTAAATAGAAAAAAACAAACCCAGATAAACCCCACATAGGATGCAGTGTCTCACTATTTGACTGTATCACTGAAGGCATGGGCAAATTTTCCCTGCATTGTCTGTTCAGAGTGACTTTAATTCAATTTATTTCATTTTGTCTATCTTTGCACTTGAAAAAAAAAAAACATGAGCACAAACTGCAATGATCACTGCATCTCATGCGTATCTGGTGACAAGGAGCAAAAATATAAAAAATGGCATGTTTTCAGTGGCAACCCCATACTTCTCCAAGAAGGCACAGTGCAAACGACTGTCCCTCGATGGCTGCCATCTTCCAATCAGCAATGTCAGAGGCTGCCATTCGAAAAGGCCAATGAGCCGTGGAATTAAACAAATAACAAAAGGAATTTCCTTGTCTTTAGTGGGGCTGTCAAGGATGGGAGTGACACTAAATTGGTTCGGGAAAATACAGAGGTGACACTTTTGAAACATGCTTCAGCCAGTAATAAACATGTGTGTGAGGTTAGATCAAGTGCTCCTAGGTCACAGCACATGTTTATTGCACCAGAGAAATAATGTCCGTATGCATACGTTATGATACTGTATCAGTATCATCAGGAGAAATAATGAGATCCAACAGGCATATGGATTCAGGTTTCTAAAATAAATGTAACAACTAATCTACGGTAGAGGAGAAACTATAATGACAAAGGAATAGGTTGTATCAGGGGGAGATGACTGGTAGCATTATGTTTGTGAGCTAATGCAGGATGGACAATTGTGTTTGCTGTCCTCTGGGGAAGGTGGTGGACAAATTCAATTTTAAGGGAGGAAAAACAAAAGGAAAAACTAGTTGGGTTGAGTGTGGAACGTCTAGGGTGGAGGAGGGGGAAGGGGGGGCCAAAGAGCATTGCTCTTTTTACTGCACATTGTTAAAGAGCTAAGCTGTTCTATCAGGCAAATGATTGGGATTTATCACGAGAGCCCAGATTATAAATGCTGATGTATTGTCGTTTTATTTTTTATGTTGTGTTTTATTTTGAAAAGGTCACTCAAAAAGTAGAGTTACAGCATTCTCGGCAAGTGAGAAAGGGGATGTCGTTAAGATTGTTCAACATAACATTAGATAGCATAATGTTGAGCCTATGCAGAATGTAACATTTTCAGACTGATCCCCTCAAAGTTATACTCTGTAAGATTTTAGTCTGTGTAGCTTCATGCATAAAATCTGCATTATTATACAGCATAAACTCAAGCAGGACTAATTCGCAAAACAGCAGACTGTATCTCAGAGTATGACTTTTTCACTGCCCATTTCTCATATAGAAAAACATCATTAGTTTGAACAATGAACATAGACATAAACAGACTCACTCACACACACACGTTGAACATATACACGCAAAGATACGCACACACACACACACACGTGTGCACGCATACATACGTACAAACGACACCAAAAAATCACAAACATATACGACACATAAAACACATGTAGAAATGCACTGATACAGACACATGACACACATTGACTGTCAAACCCTGCAATGTCAATACAAAATCATTGACGGTGTGTAACGGTAATTCAAAAAGCACAATCAGACCTCCTAAACTGAGAGATTGTCAGGTGCGTGAGGGAAAAGCAAAACTGTGCTACATCCAAAGTAACGTCTAAACAATACTAGCTATGATTCGTGCTCCCTGCAGTCATTCTTATGAGTGATACGGTTTGGCAGGAAGTCGGCTTGGCTCACTGATGCAGAGAGCTCAGTCTGACTTGGAGAAATATGGCAAAGCCAGGCCTCATCTTTAAAGAGGCATATAAAATGAATCCCTTCTTTATTTTCTCTTCTGCATCTGACCTGTGCTGAGCCTAATCTTGGCGTGTGAATCAACAACCATCTTGTTTGGCCGTTTCAGTTTTTCTTTCCAGGAACATGACACATGCCTGCTCCATGTTTCAAGGCTCACTACTCCCACTTTCTCACTCTCTCTCTCTCTCTCTCTCTATTTTATCTTAATTCTCTTTCTTTACCCCGGGCTTCACAAGGCACAGGTGTATGTATGGATGATCCTGGAGTCCCTGCTGAGGAATCCAGACCCGTCTAATGGTGGGGGGACTTATTGGCCCTGCATATCTGCGACTAAGAGGCTCTGCTTCTGGGAAAATATCAAGCAACTGCTAAAAGGGGCGTCATAGCGAGTGATTCCTCTGGCACTCAAAATGACACTGCCCCTCCGAGACAAGATCGCCACTTGAGTTTACACAGATTGCCGCAGTTGCAGCCCCTGTCATGCTCCATCTGTGCCAAAGACATATGAGAGACCAGTTTAAAACAGCACAGTGGCTGCTGGACAGCCCTTCAGCAAATCACAGGGTATCCTCAGCAGAGGAATAATCCTAATGGGGCTGAGGAATAAAGTATAGAATTAAGGCTGGATGCCAATCTCAAATAGATTGCACCCAAAGCTGATAATAATGATAAAAGTGGGGCATACAAATTCTGCCTCCAGTAATCCCACCCTTTTTCTAAATTAGCCGATAAGTTAGGACGGTTCTATTTTCTGTGAAGCCAGCGGGCAGTAAGTCTAAACCAACCGTATGACGTGCAGAAATATCACTGCTGTTTATTTTGATATAGAAAGAAGTTCCAGCCGGAGACAAACAAAAAAGGGGGGAAAAGACACATCCTGAAATAAGATGTATCCAAAATGGCTGCCGACTTGACCTGTGTTGGAGGAGGAAATAACATGCTGCTCCATCCTCGGGCTTTCACAACACCCAGGGGAGCCGGCTGACCCTGCAACTGCAGAGCCGGAGGAGCTGCCCTCTCCGACGGCCCCTCTGGGAAGGACACAACGGGCTGCCCAAAGGAAGCGTTCATCTAGCAGCCGACCACTGAATCAATAAACATCACTGAGCTGTCTATCTCTGCTGCTCCTTTAAAACAACACCATAACTCCATAGGAAATCTGCTACAGTCCCTCATTTTCTTCTGTCTCTCAAAGCAGGGCAGGCGAGGCAATAGGCGGAGTTGGCCACTTCCCTAACTTCCTTACTAAATTCATATTAGCCATGTAATGGTGTCACCGTGAGGCCTTTCAGAAAGTGTGTCAGTACAACCTACTGTAAGTTATCTTGCCTGATCATGAAGGAAGCTAAATATCAAACATTATACTGTCTGTTACTTCACCTGTTGGCTCCAGAGCAGGGTACTTACCTGAGCAGGGTTTGGGAAAAGTATTTCAGTGTGTTTGCAATGTCTGTTCCGGAGGGCACGGGGTAAATATTGTGTTGCACACGGTTGTGATACTCTTGCAAGTATCGTATCTTAGAGGCAACTAGACAAAATAAAGAGCAGAGTAACAAGCAAATCAACACTAGTGAGACTATCATGGCGAGTAAAAAATATTCATCTGAGTACAAGGATGAGGGAAATGGTCGCGCATGCATGAAGCTGCTCTGTTGTTGCGTCCTGGCTGAGATTCACACTGGACAGCATGTAACACTGGATGCTCCAATTATTAAATCAAACAATGAGTCTGCGTTCCCACGGCTCTCTGGTATTCACCAGGTGACCTTTTTGGTACAGCAGCGAAGTCACAGGAAGCCCTAGAGGAGGCAGTGAGCTATTGTTTACAGAAACAAGTTTGTGTACAAAAGGTTGCCAGTTCAAGTCCCAAGACAAGCTGGGAGAATGTGGTCAGGGGTGAACATGGATGAGGACTTGCTCATGATACTGAGGGACAGTTCAGCAAGGACAAGAGACATATAGGTTCAAATAAGTTGAAAGCGGGTGATCGCTGACCCATTTTCTGTGACTCTGGCCAGTAGTGTTTATCTTCCTCCCTGACCTGTAAATGACAAGCCCCAAAATAAAAACAGCAGCTGCAGGCTTTCAGCATGTGTGGTGACAGCCTGTGCTGCAATACATACTGCAGCACACATGCTTCTCTCTTCTTACATTTAAAGCATCTTGAGCGTCTTTGAGCATCTTTTTTAAAACATTTTGATACCCTGAGAACCAAATGCATTTGGAAAATATAGAGGTAACAGCTGCCAATCTGTCGTCTGACAGTAGGAGCCTAATAACATAAGCAGGGTTCATCGATTTCTGATATTAGCCTGGTTTTCATTCTTCCATGTATTGGCCACTAAACAATATCAACAACACGCAACTTCTAGACCAGTTGACATGGGAGCCCCAAACACCAGGTTTGACCCCATATTTTACGCCTATTTTATACTTAAAGCGAGCAATATGTGACTGAAAGTGTGCAGAGACCATTCCGTGACATGGAAGAGGATCTGAAGATAGAGGCTGCTTTCCACCTGTTTCAAAGCCGTGGGAGGACACAGCCTCCAGGATGGTGCGATCAATCCACATTACTGATCAATCTAATGCCACCGTGTTGCTCAGGAAGCAATCTGCCAGCTCGACCTTGAGACCAGCAGCAAACCTCGCTTTTCGCACGCGCCTCATCCAGCCACGTCAATCAAAACAAAAAAAAAAACAAAAGAAACCACACACACACACGAACACACAACGTGAGTGCGATCTAGCCGTGAAATTGTTTTTCCAATAACATGCCGAGGAACACAGGATGCTGCACAGAGGCTCCCTGTGTGCCCGGAGCCTCCAGCCGTCCTCTGCAGTGAGAGGACGTGTTGCGACCTGCCATGGCAACCGCGGTTTCATCACCACGGACAGCTCCCCTCATTCGCGTTCCTGGCTAAAACAAAAATCACATTTCCCAGTTTCCCAAAGCCCCGTGACAAGACAGGAAAGAGAAGAAACGCACACACAGCCGTACTTACACTGCTCTGCCTTCGTAGACATTTCGCGGACACTTGGGGAAACATAAAACCCCGACTGACAATTGTTTTAGTGGGGTTTTTTTTTTTTTCCTCCCCTCCCCGGCGTTGTGTTTCCCTCAGTCGTGGAAAAGTGAATGTACACCCCTTTCAGCCCAGGCTCGGCTTGATTGTACCACTCTGCGCGATGGATTTAGACACTGTGGCTTTTTAGCGGTCGTTGTCGTGAGCTTTTAGCGGAATTAAAAACCAAGACCCGTTTTCCGAGTCGAGTCCATTTTTAATTTCTGTAATTTGATTCTCTCAGCGGCGGAGAGGAGTGTTGGTGTGCATCTGCCACCGCATACCTTTCCAAATGGACTGATCCGGCTCTGACAAATTGTCATTCAAGAATTCCAACATCCCTATCGGCCCACTTTGGAGTGATTCTAGGGGGGAAATAGCAAGGACCTGAATGTATTTGCTTAAATGTCCCTGTATTTATGTATCTGTGCTGCATATAAAAGGGGAACATGCAACAGATGGTTGTCACATTGGCATAATCATAATCATGACGTGTCCAAATGACATCTTATGATAGTTTTTTGTTTTCGTGGGTTTTTTTGGGGCGTTTTGATTTTTCCTACGTTTGCGAATGCCAATATTTATAATTTTGGTAACAAGCAGTGAATGCATGTTTGTAATTAAGCTAATTTGAATCCCCCATTATCACCTGAAGGCCTTAAAGAGTAAATTATTATTAAGTCTTCGTTTTAATGTATAGATGTACTTGTATACTCCTCTTAGGTTGTGCATCCGTTTCTAGGAGCAAAGTGAAACTGAAAGATGAATAGACGTCAGGCTCTGAAGCACTGACAGACCCCTTCCCATTGTAGTTTGTATAGTTGGTGTGTGACTGCAGACAGCACCTGGAATATCCCCTGTGCTTGTTACTACTGGGAAGGTTGTTCCTCAAAGTGTGCTGAGGCAAATATTAAGCCCCATTTTAAAGTAATCAGGCCAGTCAATAGCCTATTTTACACATATATATATATAAAACATTCCCCACTTGCTCCATGGTCTATGCCTCCTTCAAGTTCGGGTCTTCTACCAGAGGCCTGAGAGCTTGAGGGTCCTGCGGAGTAGCTGTTCCTAGGACTGGACTCTTCTCTTGTCCATGAATGTCTCGCTCTTGTTCCAGTAGCCCATTTCTTATCAGCTTTCCCTGGTTCCCCAACACCTGACACAGACCTTGTTGACCTGGGCGACGTCTGAGCCGGTGTAACTCTTGACCCCTGACCCCTGATTTCCTTACCCACTGAGCTATCCAGCCATGTCTTCAAATTTAAACATACCACAGCAGATATAATGTCAAAGTCTTTATAGTTACAGACATTTTGTTCATCATCAAGTTTTACTTCCCTTCATAACATTTTACACATTGGAAAGATCTGCACACAACAATAACGGTCTTCCTGAATGCTGAGTTCATGCAGAAGTCAGGCTTGTGGAGGTGATCTCTGCCGGTATTCTGGGATGTGATGCATGATCCATCCAGCCGGACCCAGGAGAGCCACAGCAAACACACATATGGCAATGACAGATTGCTGTAAGAATGTTCATGAGAACATAAACTTAAATGTTTGAATAACAGACATTATCATAATATATGTATATACATAATAAAAACACATTATTAAAGGTGGTAGCATGAAACCCGATAACTAGCAGAAAAACATTGAAAATCACTTTCTTTTTATTTACTGTTCAAAGGTTTTAGGCAGGTGTGAAAAAATGCTGTAAACTAAGAATGCTGTAAACTAAGAATGCTTTCAACAAAATGCAGTGAATGAACAGAAGAGAAATCTAAATCTAATCAATATTTGCTGTGACCACCCTTTGCCTTCAAAACAGCATCAATTCTTCTAGGTTCACTTGCACACAGTTTTTGAAGGAGCTCGGCTGGTAGGTTGTTCCAAACATCTTGGAGAACCAACCACAGATCTTCTGTGGATGTAGGCTTCCTCAAATCCTTCTGTCTCTTCATGTAATCCCAGACAGACTCAATGATGTTGAGATCAGGGCTCTGTGGGGGCCATAGCATCACTTCCAGGTCTTCCTGTTCTTCTTTATGCTGAAGATAGTTCATAATGACATT
>JAVQJF010080653.1:0-26365 GCA_036023855.1 Gadopsis marmoratus | reverse complement strand
ACATATCCTGATCAAAGATAACTCCAAGATTCCTTACGGTGGTGCTGGAGGCCAGGGCAATGCCATCTAAAGAAACTATATCCCTAGATAATGTATGTCGGAGGTGTTCAGGGCCAAGTACGATAACTTCAGTTTTGTCAAAATGATTAATCCTTTGAGATAAATGTTTTACCTACCAATGTATAAAGTTTTAATCTTAGTTTCTGATATTATGATATTGTTGATTTTATTTTGTATTAGTAATCTCAATCTGCAAAGTAACCAGTAAAGTTAAAAGTACTTCCATCTGAGATGTAGTGAAGCAGAAGTATAAAGTAGAATAAAATCAAAATACGCAAGTAAAGTACCTCAAAATTGTACTCAATGACAGTACTTGCGTAAATGTACTTTCCACCACTGAAATTGTCTTTGAGTCTGCTAATCTTCATACTATTTATGAAGATTATTCAAAAACACAACAACATACTTTATCTTTCTCGGAGCCTTTCAGCCGTCAGCTGCTGCCTTTAAACGGCTCCGAACCCACATGAAACACACAGGAAAAGGCTGTAAGCTGCTCCTCCATCGACTGCTTTAATATGCATGTTAACATTTTGTAGAAAACCTAATTCTGTCTAATGTGTTAAAAAAACCGATTGGAATTAGTCTG
Source organism: Gadopsis marmoratus (assembly GCA_036023855.1). Classification (NCBI taxonomy): domain Eukaryota; kingdom Metazoa; phylum Chordata; class Actinopteri; order Centrarchiformes; family Percichthyidae; genus Gadopsis; species Gadopsis marmoratus. Next base: position 25,716 of record JAVQJF010080653.1, on the reverse strand, counting down.
TAATTGGGGCTCATGCTCACAGACGTTGGTCAGGGACCGTTTTATCTCCTTACAGTCCTGTGAAGCACTTTGAAGCTTTAAAATGGGCCTTTGACCTTTATCACTAATCAGATTCATTATCTGTATTTTATATTTGCATGTTTGTTGAAACATTTGGAGGCAGAATCCTGATGGAACTGAAAATGTTTGTATTGTCTCTGTTGCTCCACTGCAGAGCTGATCATATGGCCCTGTGGGCTGATTGGCTGGTGACCCCCACCCCCCTCCTCCACCTCCTCCACCTCCTCGCCCCCACCCTCCTCCTCCTCGGCTGATTATTGAAACTGTCCTCTGGGGGAGAACGTAAAGCAATAACACACGAAAGCTCATTCGGTTAACCAACAAGCACATTGGCCCTCTTACAAGAGAAAGGGCAAAATCTAATAGTCAGGTGGCAATATCTGAGCAGAATTACAGCATTAGTTTTCATCAGTGTCCCCCCAGCAGCTAGGTGGGGCTGCAAAACACGTCTGCTGAAATCTAATTGTGAGAAACTGCATTAACTCTGGGATTGTTTGCAGTTTTTTTTCCCCTCTCTCTCTTTATTTTTTTTTGCCGCTACAAAACTTCGGGATTGTGTGTTGAGAAAACGAGCGAGTGAGCAAGTCCCCAGCATGAACGATGATAATGTGAGAAAGTGCATGATGATGTGACAGAGTATCGTCTCTAATGGCAAATATCAAACGGCTGAAAATGGCCGTTTGATTTATGTTGTTACAGACTCGGCAATGGAGCAAAACTCCATTTAAAAAAACGGTGTTTTTAAGGGATTTTTTTTCAGCGACGTTGCTGCAACAGTATTGTTAGATCATCCAGTGAGAGCAGAACTGCTTCAGCGAGGCATTCAGCAGTCAGAGAAAGGGGGAGAAAAAACTACAAGAACGACACCGATATCTCCTGTCCGCCATAATTGGCAGTAATGCCGGGCTCGGTAACCGGGCCGCAGTTGCTAGACAACCGTCTCTAAAGCTTTCAATTTACAAGCCATCCAGCAAATAGATTATATACGGGATGTTTGGTGAAATGTTTGTTAACTTCGGTTTCATTTTAGTTTTACTTTTAGAAACGTATCGACCCTGGCAGGAGGCTGGGGTTGGTGTCTCCGAGGCTGCTGAGCCGCCAACAAACCAACAAATACAGACATCTGTCCTTTTCAATGCACAGAATTGTAGAAGCAATCGGTGATAAGAATGTTTCCTGAATGACGCCCAGGCGATCAAACTGTTCTGATGTTTGTAATATTGATGCTTGAATTGGTAGAGTTTTCGGTTTCTGCAGCCTGTCCGTCACTGTTTGATGTTGCGCTAACATCACGTTAGTAATGTTGGTTATGTTTAACTATGCTAACGATGACATTGGTGTGGTGTTAGCGTCCGGAGAATACATCTAAATAGTAGAATGAGTAGAGTAGAAACTGTAAAATATTCATTAGATCAGAGACACGGTCAGGACTGAAGAATCCTGAAAAAATATCAATAACCTGAGAAAAGCTGCGTGTTAAAGCAAAGATGAATAAACATCAGAACCAAGAGAATAATTCACTGCAACAAAAAAACAACTTCTGTTTTAAAATCCTGCTCTGCTGCTGAACTCTTTCAACCCCCCCCCCCGATATTACAGTAACACACAGTACACACACACACATACACACACAAACACACACTCCTGTTCAAAGTCATGGTTCGGGCCCAGAGGCAGGTCACCGAAAACTGCTCAGTTCAATAAGTTATTAATACTTGATGCTGGTGGCCGTTGTGCATTATTTAACAATAATGATAACGTCTGTTCCATTATAGATTAAAGGACCCCCCCCACCCTTCTTTTTTTAATCAGGCCTATAAAAAGACAAAAAATAGGTGTCTGGCTGCTGCGAGGCCGCCTGACTGCGACACACAGCGTGATGAGGCCGACGCCCAAAGGCTGCACGGGGAAGTGAACAGAGAGCGAGCACTGTGCATTCAGACATACCAGACAAATGCTGCGGTCAACACGCGACCAACACCCCAAACAGACGTGCAGGACGATTTATGTGATGCGACAACAAGAGCTCGCAGCTGAGAAAAAGTCATTTACAAAACAAAGCAAAAGCCTGCCGAGGGAGGTTTCCTCGGTTGACGCCTTTACTTGCTGTACGGAAACTCCGAAAAATCGACCTTGATTTTTGAAAAGTGACTTTTGTTCATTGATAGCCGCACTGCCTGAGTCGTTCTAATTTTACAGATGGCCTGCATATGAAAAAATAAACGAGCAGAGAGATATGACACGATTCTGGAATCTTCTTCAAAGGGGAAAATGGCCGTCCTCCTCCTCAGCAGTGAAGTGTCACCGATAGCGGAGCGCCGGCGGACTGCTAATGCTCTCTCTTAAGGCCACGCAGGCTCATTACGCAGCAGCTGGGTGACGAGAGGGAAGGCGAACGGAGGATAAAAAAACATGCCAGGTCTGGCAGACGTGTCTGCTCGGTCCCTTTGTAAAGGTAAGAAGCCCAGCTGCTTCTTCTCACCTCTTTTAACCTCACATGAAAAGACAACAACTGGGAGTCGTGGAAACCCACCGCGGCCCGTGTGGAGGTACAGTAATTGGCCTTCATGAGGTGTGGGCGTCTTGCTAGCGTGAGGCTAATGTCAGCTTGGCCCTGATTTGTTCGCTGTTTTATTCCACCACAGGCTGAGAATTGGAATTTGTGCCCTCCTTGCCAGTAAAAACCTGCTCTCTGAGGATACCTGCTGCTGGCTTCATTATTAAAGAGCGAGGCCTCACTCTGAAGCTGGGAACTGTTAGAGTTATTAAAGTTATTAAAACTTGGGACATTTCTTTAGAACTGCAATGAAATGCAAACAAAGAGGCACATAGTACTGCAGGGCATTTCTACACGGAAATAATAAGAAGTGTCATTTCCTTGATACCTACAGAGTGATCCGCTTTATTCGGTCCATGGGGACACGGGACAGCAGTCCATCACTTAAGTGTCAAAGTTAAAGTCTTCTTCACAGGATATATCGTTAAGCATAACTCCTGTCCATACTGACTGTAAAGTGATACCTGCCTAACACGACTACACTGTAAAACATAGGGCACAAAACCTGCAGTCGTAATCTGAGTTAAACCAGATCAGGAACCGAGGAAGTGATGTTGGAGGTAAACCGTGTGCCAGTACAAGCTTCAAAGCGTGCGGCGAGGAAATATGACAGTGAATACATTTGATTTGGATTCATAATGGCAGTAAACATCTCACTTAGAGGCTTCAATGAATAAATCAAGTGGGTGTCTTTGTCCTGGTAGGTTTGTTATGTAGGTCTATTCTGTCTTGTGTCCTGCAAACAAACCTGCACGCGACTACCTGGACTCATCTGTAAAATCAAGAGCTTTGGATCCAACTCTGGAAGATACCCTCTCAAAAGCAGCCTCGCTTTAAAAACACATGGCGTTACGTTGGCGGGGGGGCATGTTGCCTCAAGAACAGGCGACCTGGGTTAACAGATCCGTGACTTTGGAGGTATATCATTTTTAGATCCGACTCCATGATCGCCAGGTAAACAGAGCAATTACAGTATTCAAGTTACAGACTAATACCAGGTAGTAAAGTAACAAAAACACAAAGTACTCTGACTGAGACAGATCTCTTTCCTGGAGTGCTATGCATACCACCTGGTAAGTTCCTATTTTGTAATATTTTTCCAATAACAAATTTCACAGACCTCTGAATAACTGTGACAGACTGTGTCTGTTTGGAGTTGTAAAGTGAATATTGTTCACTTGATGGAGGAAGGCTCGCACTTTCCCCGATTCTGGTCTTTGCGCTAAGCTAAGCTAAGCTAAGCTAAGACCCCCCGCTAAGATCTCCCGCATATGTCTTATACTTAAGACATTAAACAGATCTTCTGTTACGTGATTCAGTTAAAAATAATGTGATTTCCAAATAAGTTGGACTGTTTCTTTTAAAACGTGAGATCGAATTTACACGGTCTCTACTGTTTGTGAAAAAGGCATCTAATCACATTGTTAAATATCGCCAATGATACATATGGCCAATGACTCAGTGGAACATCCTTCTATGTCCTTCGTCCTCCCATTTGTTCAGCCCCAAAACAAACTGAAAGTTAAACTCTTTGCTGGAGGTTTTTAGTCCGCTTGTGAAAAGGAGCGAGTCGTTCCTGCTGCATTATTAATGCGATGGTCATTTCAGCAGCGCAGCAGCACTGAGCTCACTGTATGTTTTGTTTTAACACACTGAACATTAGCAGCTTCTAGCTGCTGCAATAATTACAGAGCAAACACCACACAGACCTTTAATGGAAGAGTTGCCTGCACTCAAGTTGAACAGAGAATTATTGTACGCTGCCCAAAGTGTTCCGGCAGCGTCAAGGGATTCATACTGAGTTTCTCGCTGGCCGTTTCATAAATTAAGTCCTGGATTATTCCACTATTAGTCCAATATCATCTGACAGCAGGAGAGTTCATTCAGACTGAGGCTCTGAATGTATACTTCGCTCTCCAAACACACTGCTGGGTGTGTAAAGTCAGAGCTATATCATATTTTATACTCTGCTGTGATGCTGCGCCTCTTTTTTCATTTATCTGTTGTGTGTTTTCATTTGCAAAAGTACATTTTTACCACTAGTGACAAAGAGAAAAGTTTAGAAAACCTGTTTATCTGTCTGTCACTCAAGTTCTAGGCAAGATACTTGGAAAATGTGGCATTTTGCTGTACTTGTGCTGCACTCGAGTTTGTGAAAATGGTTCAAGGAGAGTCATTACAAATTAAAAAGATGAGATGCCACAAACAATAGTTAGACCAGAGGTATTGCAAAAATGTTTTTGTACAGTAACAAGGAAACTTCAGAGGTATTCAACTTATTCCTCCCCACCCACTTTTTACAGTTTGCCTCTTCTGCCGTCGTCCTACTTCCCCAAAACTTCAGTTAGCTAGTCAGATAGTCAGCTAGTCAGAAGATTATAGATATTAGTCCAACAAGGATAAAAGATAATATATATTATGTTTGCTCGGTTACATGTCTCACAAAATGGTGGACGTAACACTTTAAACTGCTGTGAAACTGTGACAGTTTTTACGACAAGAGTCCATATATATGGTAAACATTAGCATGTTAGCATTTAATTAATAATGAACCTAGCCAAGCATGTTTTAGTTTGCTACATTAGCATGCTAACATTGCCTACGCCAGACTCACACAGCTGACCAAACCTGACAACAAAAACCAACCGATTCTCAGCTAGTGCTCAGCTTAGCTAGCTAGCTAAGACGACATAACACGTAGGCTATAAAAGACAACTGCGGAGTTATGAGGCATATTGTTGGTGGAAGCTAGCCTTCTGCTCCACCGGAGCTTCACTGGGGTTTGTGTATTTACTGAATTTGAAATGTAAATTTGTTTCCCTTCTAAAAAAAAGTGATGACATTACTGTTTGAGAGCTGCAGTTTGAAGTGAATGAAGCTTGTTGTTGCGGAGTCGTCTGCTTTCCTCTGAAGCGAAGGTCAGTTTCGGGTTCGGAGGTTCAATCACAGCTCAGTAGTTAACATGAATAAAAACTCCCATTAGCTAAACCCTTCCCCTGTTTGCCCTCCGTTTGAATGGCCTCTCCTTCCTGGAACCCTCCTCTTTAATGAAGGACGTCTGTAATTTTCCGCTCACCTCCGTCACCTCGCTGATGTCATCAGCAATTAATGAATTGAACTGAGTGAATCAAAAATAAACAGCTCACAATAAAAACCCTCCGGGCAGACGAGTCGCTATTTAATCTGTGACAAAAGATTATTTCATCCCGTTTGTTTATCTGACCGCGGTGCGTCGCCTGCAGCCGTCCACGCCGCAGAGGAAAAATATAATCATAGAACAAAAGACAAAAGGCCGAGTGGATTGTGATTAAATCAGGACTGAATGGGATTCAGCGAGCGGCCATTGTTGGAGGCTTTTTAGAGAGAGTGTGTGTTTGTATGTGTGCGTTTAGGTGTGTAATGAGCCTGCTGTTTAATTCATTAGTGCAGCCACATCTGACACACACACACACAATGTACCATACAGGCTTCATAATGTGCACGCAGGATAGTGTGTGCTTTTCAAAATATTAAAAGATATGTCCGATCTCACAGGAAACTGAAACTTATGTATACAAAAGACATTTTTCTGTATCAAGCGTGAACTGCACGAGGGCTCTTTGTCTGACGCCACGGAACAATCTGCTTTTGGGAAGGAAGGTGCTCGGCTTGATTAAGTAACTACGTATCCTGAATATTCATTCTGAGGGCTTCAGGACCTCAAGAACCGAAAGACCGTTACTCAGTTTTGCTGTGCTTTAGAAAACATAAGCTATTTTACATATATTGATGATATGATGATATGATGATATGGACGTGGAAGAGAGGGAGTCAGCAGACGTCCTGCAAGCGAGCGCGAACGCCACCTGTTGCCTTTTGGCTGGAACAGTGCTGTGTGACTTTGTTTGTTTCGCATTTACAGAGCCAGGACTCATGTACAAACAGCAGATTTTATCTCAACACACACACAGAGCGGACAGCTGGCGGACCGTGAGGACATATTTGCTGAATCTGACAAAAAGTGTATTGGATTAGAATCACTGACTGCACCTTTAAGTGTCCTGTTATTGTGACTAACTTCATCCGACACCTGTAGCACACGCCGGATGTACCGATACGGGGAGTGAATGTGATCATGTTCTGCAAAGTGCATTGAGGGTTTACATCCAAAACTGGTTGTTCTCACACACGACAGACGCTGTCAGTGCGTCGGCTGTGTTTTACGGTCGCTTTATGTGCGAAACGTTGTGGACTGTATTTGTGCATTTCGTTCGCACTGAAAACGCAAGTTAGCTGATTCTCTTGTTGAAAGAACAAACAAATGATAACAAATGTTATAAAATGTGATCTTTCTAGTGTCGTTTTGTTCATTACCACACATACTGGAGTGTAGTCAAAAAATACTGTAATAGACTTGTACTACAAAATATTTATGATGCATTTATTGTAGTAAATACGGACTGATAATATTCTGCAGTATAATGAACAAACACCTCTATAACGAATCCACGTATCAACATTATAATGATACAGCCTGTTAAAAACAAGTGTGGCTCCGCCCCTCCTGACCTCCCCTGACGCTGCAGTGGGATTATAAAATCATGCCATGTGGCCTCCAGATAACCCCATTGCATGCTGGGAAAGGTGAGAGCAGCTCCAGACAGACCTGGAGATTTGCGCTGCTCTCCAGGACCCTTAATCAGGGGCCACACCGGGCTCCCGGACTCCCCGCCGGGCCACCGTATGGTCTGAGGAGGATCATTCACACCGACCGCAGACACTCAGCTGCTGTTCATCTGCGCTCACGTGACGGACGACAGGAAACCCACTCACACACACACACCAACATCATGAGCAGCAACGATAACACAGTTTTTAATCATCAACATAATTGAACTTTTCATTTTGAAAAAACTCCTGAAGGTCCATTTTTATGGCGTCATGTCAATCAAACATATCTGTGAGCCGACGGCATCGTCAGGCGTCCTCGAACCGGAGGAACTTCTCCATAGTTCCAAGGACAGCTGGAGGACCCCGAGGACCCGATTTGTCTTTTGGTTAAACTTCAGCTTCAAAGGTCAAGAACGGAGCTTCATGCTCAACATCCACTAGACATTTCAGCATGAACCAAAAATGTCAACCCCATGGCAACGCTGGAGGAAAAGTCAGGAGATCAGCAAAGTCATTTAGATTAATCACCTGACTCCAAAGATGCATCTCGATAAGAAACACAGAAACATCAAATTCTGTGTGTGTGTGCCCAGTGCCTGACTCAAGGGGACTGGTGTTAGAAAAACATCCACCGACATATCGGATACATAATCATTGCAATCAATTTAGAGCTCCTCATCAGACTCTTCACTCTCTACTGCAATCACCCTCCTTGTAAATATCGCCACATAATAGCTATTTAATTAGCCTAAATGGAAAATCTACTCGCATTTGGTGCTTGGCGGGTGTTAATTTCGGACCCTGTGTGTGCTTCTAATGGCGAGCTAACGCCACGGATTATGCTCCATCAGTTTAAATCAGTTTTGGAAGAACTCGGCGAGTGTGGCGCCGTGTTTCCTTCCCAAATGCTGGTTCGCCTCCTCTGACAGAGCTGAAATTATTCAAGTTGATGGTCACAACATTCACTGTACAGGAGACGGCTGTGTTTCTATGTTAATACGCTAATAGATCATCAAGAGAGAACTGGAACAGTTAAACGCTCAGTGAAAGGATGGACTCTCCTTCCCTAAAGAAGACAGAAACTTTTACAAAACACAGACTACTTTGGAGACAAACACACATCAGCATCAGCACACACTCTCCTCCCTCGGCGGTAATACACATCCCATAATTGCGTTTGGCTGCATTTGGTGTTGAAAAACAAAACCCCACTCTGGTCTTTATTTCTCCTCATCTGCTGCTTTCTGCCTTCAGCATCGCCCTTCATTAACTTGCCTCCAAAGTCATCAACAAGGCACAAAAGGCAGAACGCCTGTTTCCATAGAGGCTGAGAAGGTCTTAACTGCAGGAAAAGTGCTTTAAACCGCAGAGACAAACAGGAAGTGAGCGTGAACACAGCCCAGACAGCTGCTCACTTGTGTCTTCCTGCATCTCAATCAGCGCTGTCAGAAGAAACGGTCGTGTTTGTGGTGACTCTCCTTCATTGAATTTGTTCTTTAACCCAGCAGCTCTGATTGGGCTTTCACCGCCTGGAGAGGCCTTTCTGCTCCAGCTGAAAACCCTCTTCAGGGCTTCTTTTCATTCACAGCGTCGTCTTCTTCTCGCCTCTTTCTGTTCGACTGAAGACAAAGACGTCTCCGCGTTCAGACAGACGCCATCCTCTCTCTTCAGAGCTGTTAAAGACACTTTAAATTTTGGTATTTTTAACCATCGGCGTCCTGTTGCCAAACTAAACACCAGCCTCGGAGGTTTCAAGAACTGCACCTGCACACAATTCACTGTGTTTATGAACCACAGTGGCAGTGGGTTGCTTCATCCGTCCGTCCGTCCGTCCAACACTCCGTAACTGGATGGACTGCCATGAAATTTGGTTCAGAGATGACACCTGATGAATTTGGGGATATTTTTCAACTAAGCGTCAAAATATCACTTACCGAACTATCAAACTAATGACAGGATACTTCTAAAACTGTGGCAGAATTCCCGTCAACCTCAATTGTACTTTGAGCCTGAGAACTCCCGCCAACAAACATGCTAATCCATAGCTAAAGTTTGACCTTTTCTTTTCTTCTGTGGAAACCCTATTCATTACATCAGTTCACTATAGTTACAGAAACAAAGTGTGCCGCGATGCTAACAAGGCTAGCGTGATCGGGCGGGCAAGACACAGGCACCAAAACAAGATCGATACTGAAGGAGGAAGATTAAACAGATGATGCTAACAGAGCGCTGCAGGGACGATGATGTATTTTTTGTAGGCCAACCCAGAAGATAGCATCGCACTGGTTCCCACAAAGCCAACACCTGTTAATAGCCAACAGTTTGAGCTAAGCTAGCCTGAGGTACTGTATGACCGCTAGCCATCGTTAGTAACAGCAGCATGGTTTAGCTATTCACCACACTGACCGTAAATATTCATATTTCTTTATATGCATGAGATCCCAGTGTGGAAGACTTGGTTATTAATACTGTTGTTTTTAGTTTCACAACCTGCTACACACCAGCTTTTCTGAACTTCCCTGCTTGATGACTCGACGCCGGTCTGCTGTACAGGCCTTCTGTTATTTCTCCTGCTCTCGTCCTTTCTTTCTCTTTGTAGCAGCGGGGGCTTTGAGCTGTGGAGCTTTGGGTGGCTTCTTGCTGCTTTCCGATGTTTTTGAAGAGCCTCTTTTTTACATTTTCTTTCTCCTCCTCCAGAACTTTCTTCACGGGTTTGTCTGTCAGAATGGCTCCTTTCCTTTCCTTTCCTCGGTCCAGATTCAGGGGAAGGCTGCAGCTGCTGCTCCCTCACCAGTGCTGCTGGGTCCAGGCACAGCATTGTCCATGTGGGCTTGGGTTTGCCCACTCTGTAACGTAGGATGGCATGAAATCCTTGTCAGAAACGATGTCCCTGTTGTTTGTCACATCATAGAAGGACGTGGTTTTGACCCGGGATTGTCAGCAATTACAAAATATATTGGAATGAAACAGTATTTGTTTTTAGATTTTTATAAGCTTAACCATTTTTGCATGAGGAGTGTCCCTACGTGCAATGCCACACTTATATGACATCATACCCATGTGACCTTGTTTACCTTGTCAGGTGCCTTCTCAGCAATGCATAGGCATTAGTTTGGGGTTATTTTGTGTATTCCTTGAAAAGATATTCATTGCAAAGCCCAAATTTGCAGGTGTCCCAATTTGCCAATGCTCACCCTACGCTAGCTGTTTGCCCCTGCTTCCAGTCTTTATGCTAAGCTAGGCTAATCCTGAACATGTCACTCTCTGAAGGAAAAATGAGATGAGTATTTCTCAACTGTTCCTTTAAGGGGAAACTTTGGCTTCATTAAAACAGATAAACGTGTTTTGTACACGTACATGTACATGTAACATATAAAGTGCGTATAACACTGACAGGCGCTGGTGTGTCTCATGTTTGATATGTGGCTTTTATATCATCAGCTGGTTTGTTGTATAATAATAATAATATACTGTATATATGTGTCATTGTCCCAGCTGCCTGTGAAGTGGACTCGCTGTGTTTCGTTGTCGCTGTGTATCCGCAGCAGCTTTTTTTCCAGCTGGATTTTAATTAGCGCTACATTCTTGAAGATTCACATTTTAATGAACAAAACCTCGCGCATGTTGCTGCCGCTCCTATCTCTCCCTGCGATCGCGCATTAGAAAAGGAAACTTAATTAAAAAGATATCACAAAAGGCTGTCGGGCTAAACTCGCCTTTTCAATTACACTTTCTTTGTAGGTTTAAAGCTCTCAATCAGCAAATATCCCAACGGCGGCCTCATCCTGAACGCTCGCTATCGCTGTTTTCCTGCTGATGGTTCGACGACGAGAGATCTGCAGGTCTGACCCACGGCCAGTATCACACACAGTGTATAATACAGTGTCATCACCCCGACTGTGTGCTCCCATCATGCAACACAATCCACTTCTATCTGCTTTCACATGTTAAAAAAGGTACATTTTTAACCCAACAGGCCTAACAAGCATTTTAAATGCATTTGCAGTGGTGGAAGAAGTACTCATATACTTTACTTAAGTGAAAGTAGCAATACCACCATGTAAAAATACTCTGCGGTGGTGTAACGGCACCTGACCAGAGAATTAGCGCCACCTACTGCTTAACACGTTGGCTACATAACGGACGATCCGCACGGCCACAACTTCTCACGAGTTCATGAATATTCCTGTCGGCACGGCGGTTGTGGAGACGTTCCGGAGAGGATGTTGGCTGATGTGGCTGAAGTGGTTTTAAAGGGAAATATTGGGATAAATTGAGGGTTCAAGAGGTTAAAATCTCTTCTTCTACAGCCCAACATGATGATTGATGCGGACCTTTCCAGAGACAAACGAACAAATCAAGACAGGCCACTTCCTTTAGACGACAGTAGCCACAGCTCTTTTTCTTTCTTTCTTATTTTTTTTTGAAGTAATAAAACACCTGCAGTGTGACATTAAAGTGATATTCTAATAAGAAGCAGAAGCAGCGGAGGGAAGAGGGAAGATAGGAAGCTGCAGAGTGAAAGCTGATTTGTGGAGGATCCCTCGCAGCAGTGATCCTTCCTCCTCCTCCTCCTCCTCTGCAGCTCGTCGGGGTTTGATGTGGCAGAGCGAGTCGAGCGTTCAGCCTCTCTGAGAGCAGAGAGAGAGAGGAGCTCATTTCAGGGCCGACTAATTTCTCCATTATAGGTGCACTATTATCCCAGTGTGACTGCGAACACAGATGGGGGGGGGGGGGATCAGAGAGGTAAGAAGAAGGGACGAGAGAGGCCTTGTTACTGAGAGAGAGAGAGAGACGGAGGGAGGGAATATGCGAGTGAAGGAAGAGCGATTTAGAAGTTTCTCATCTCCTAATTGCGACCAGCGAGGAGAGTTTAGCAGATTAATGTGCTCAAGGACGCAAACTGAGGCAGCTGTTTGTGAGACCCTGTCCGTCTGTCTGTCTGTCTGTCTGTCTGTCTGTCTGTCTGCCTGTCTGTCTGTCTGCCTGTCTGCCTGTCTGCCTTCCTGTCTACCTGCCTGCCTGCCTGTCTGTCTGCCTGTCTGTCTGCCTGTCTGCCTGTCTGTCTGCCTGTCTGCCTGCTTGCCTGTCTGCCTGTCTGTCTGCCTGTCTGCCTGTCTGCCTGCCTGTCTGCCTGCCTGTCTGCCTGTCTGCCTGCCTGTCTGCCTGTCTGTCTGCCTGTCTGCCCGCCCTCCCGTTGCTCTCAGGGTGGATGGGCGATTTACCAAATGCTGAAAGAGTTGATGCAGGTTAGAAAGTGAGTCATTTCGTTGTTGTTAAATGTCCATTTTATCGTTTAGAAATGAGAACAAATTTCATTTACGATGATAAATAATGAGGTTAGTGTTGCAGCAAAGCTCCTCTGCGCTCCACTAATCCATAATTGGTTTAAGATTTTATCCCAGTTTGGGATTTTTCTGAAGGTTGTGTTTGATTTCATTTTGCCATGAAGAAAAATATACATAACATACAGTGTATATATATACAAAACCTTCTTAATGAAAAGACATCCTGAACAAGTTAATTTATATAATGACTGAAGATTTTGTGAGTTACATATAAATGTCGTTCTCTCTAAACTGTGATGGAAAGTTTACCTACAACATCTGGTGTTTGTGCTCAAAACTAAGAGCCAATCGGCTCTTTGGTGCAGCAGCGGGTTGGTTTGATTTATTCGTGTCTGAGGACTTTTTAAAACAAAGAACACAACTAAAAGAAACAAACCTCTTTTACTCTCCTCACTTGTAGATTCTCAGGATTCACGGCAGCCAAGACGTCCTGTGAAAAACTGCTTTTTTCCGTCTGTTCTTTCTTCTGGTTCCTCTCCTGCACCTCCTCCTATTAGAGAACTCTCCCAGGATGCAATGCAACATTTGTCTCCATTAGTAATGTAGGTTATGAGGAGAGCGCCGTGCATTGTGGGTAAAGCCCCACGATGATAACCTCTTGGAAGCCTCATGCAGGGATCCAATTAAAACATTGAGCAGCAGAGTATGAGAGGGGGAAGCCGGAGAGAGAATCCCCTCGCCGCTCCCAAACAGCTCGTACTGCTGATTTCAGCAAACGCTATAAATCACACAGACTGAGCATCGATTAGCTCGGGCCACGTTATTCTGACTGCTGCTCTGTGAGCAGGGCAGGGTTACATAATCAGATCCTCACTGCCGAGCTTCGGTCCACATGAAGCCACAGGCTGAGCTTTCTGGTTTTTAAGAGGTTAACAGGAAACAGGCCGGATACTGAACCGACGTGGAGGCAAACAGCTGACGTGAAGTAAAACATGCTGTCAGCTGTTGCTGTGATCGGCGGTGGTATGTAGCTGCGTACATCTACTCCAGCACCTTTCACAGAGTTAGCTCAGGGTTAGCCTAAGCCCGGCTGCACGAGTCCCTCTGCACTCCTACTAGCTTCGGGTCAAATGACCGTTGGACCACGTGACCAATGTTTACATTCCATAATGACGCCTGACTCTGCAGCAGTGCATCGTGGTCTATCAGATCCTCATATGTTTGCGCCCTCCTGTGAGAAATACGTATCTCTAAAAACTGTGACTTTTCATGCGCTCGGAAACAAACAGCCCTGTTTTTGTGGTGAAGAGTTTTCCAGCGGATCCAGTCCACTTTAATCCATGTTAAGCGTGAGAAGGACAAACATCCTTCAGCCTCTGAGATGTGGTGGAATATAAGTAGAGAGTAGCATAAAATGGAAAAACTCAAATAAAGTACCTCGAAAATCTTGTACCCGTGTGTGACCAGTGTGCTGCAGGAGCGTCCCACTGATCCACTGATTTAATACTCAATCACACGATCAATATCTGTACACCTGTAGCGTCAGCTTGCTGTCAACATAAACAACATGGTTTAAAGTGACTTCCTGTGCAGCTGATCAGGACGCTGCCTCTTGTTTGTCTCAGTTCTGCCTGCTGATTAAATTAATAAGATAAATCTGACCATAAAGGCGTGTGTGTGTGTGTGTGTGTGTGGACCCCCTCCCTGTCCTGACAGACCGTTGCGTCAGTCCACCAGCTGACAGGTTCAGCCTCCTGCTCGAAGACGAACCCTGAACAAGGACGAAGACTCGTCCTGCGCGTTCTCTGAGCAGATCAGCAGCGATGGCGTCACGGCGAGCTGCAGCCATGCGTGGACGATCCTCTCTGAAACATGCTGCATGTTGGCGTGCCAGGCCGCAGGATTACCGGGTCGCTGTTTGTCAAATATTTGTTCCTGCTGCGTTGGACACAGAAAGACCGTCCACGTCCATCAAACGACACAAGTTCAAGTTAAAAATCTTTGTAGAGGAAAACCAATAAATCTGCTTTTCAAGAAAGATTTGCTGATGGAATAAATAGTTTATTGATGTTGTTAAAACTGGAAAATCTGTACAATCCTAAATATAAAACATAGAAATAAATTAAATGCACAGACAACTATAATAAAAGCAGTTTCACACGATTATGAAGTAAAATAATCCTTTAAAACACTTATTTGCTGTTCTTTAAAGCACAAATGAAGTGCAGAATTTTAAAGTAGCGTAAAAATCGCTTTACATGCGAGAATCTTCTAAATGACATGATTAAAAAGTATATCGACACATTTTAAAAGCTTGATTTTTGTGCTAATTTAAAAGCAGAATGTGGTGATATTGAGCTTCGTTTAAAAGCTTCTTGAAAAAGGAAAATCTGAAAAACAAACCAAGAGGAATCAAAGGTTAACAACCTGTTGCCACTTTCTAATAGCACCTCAAACTCAGAAATAAGCAGCAGAAACTATATCTGGCATCTATTGTTTATTTACGCTGCCGCCTTTCATTTCACTTCATCTAAATCAACTGACCTGTGACTGATGAGCACCTGAACACATCACCTGGTTACATGAAAACCACCTGAAGGCATCATTGAAAAAGTGACTGACGGTGCAATGGATTGTGGGAATCTTCTTCTGAGAAACTCAAGAATTCAGTTCTTAATTGTTTTTTCTTTTTCTTATGTCGCTGTGACATTTGTTTTTGATTACCAAAGATTTTTTTTAATAAAATCAGTTCCTCCCTTTCATTTTTAATTAGTTTTTTTTTTCTTATTGACCCAGAAAACAAAAGCTGTGTCACTTTTCTCAGGTCAGGTTCTTCCGCCAAAACCAGGTCTGTCCACGGGCGCCAGTGTTGCACCTCCACCCTGCCAGGATCTGCAGCGCTTCAAACACTGGTTCTTTTCTTTCTGGGTGTGCGTGTGTGTGCTGTACAATGGCTGTAACATTATTAGACCTCTGAGGGGGGAGCAGGATGTATCAATCTGCAGAAACAGCCGAGTCGCGGCCGAGTGATAGGACCGGTGGCGTGAACCCGTTGACAGGTCAATTATTCCCCCGGCTGAATTACAGCATGTAATATCTGACCCAGCAGAGGGAGCAGAGATGGAAACACCCCCGGGGTAAAATATGCCACTTCCTATATATTGAACCCCCCCCCCCCCCCCCAAAATGATGAAAATCAAAGTTCACTCCTGGATAGACCAACCGACGTCATGTTGCTGCACGAAACACTCAGAAGTCGGCGTTGTTGTTGTTTTTCTTGTTATTTCAGGGGACGGAGGAGCGTCGGGTCGAGCCACAGCAGAGGGCTGAGCGCTGGGTAACGCTGCTGCAGATGATGATGCCTGCAGGCGCCGGGGTCAGAGGTCAGGGGGAGGGGAAGAAATAAAGAAAAGGAAAACAGATGAAGATCCGGCTGACTCAGCTGTGATGGAGGCAGAAAATAACAAACACACAAGTAAACTAACACAAAAATCATCATAAAAAAAATTTAAAATTACAATAAAGGACTTGAATGTGACAAAAGGCAACAAATAATAACAAAAAAGGCTTCACAACTACAAAACAAACACAGACGCTGAAGTCACACATACACACATGAAGGTCACACACATGCAACTGCGTCCCACAGAGGAATTCTTCTTCTGCCTTTAACCCATCCAGCCGTCCGTCCAGCCGTCCGTCCTCCTGAGGGCAGCCTGGAGCAGCGGTCAGCCCAGGGACCAGGTCCAAGTGCTCTGCCCTGCCTTGGTCAGCGACAGGAGACCAGTCTGTTCTTCTTGCATGTTTTTCCTTGGGGTTAGAAAAGACGTGGCTGTTTACCTGCAGGGGTTCTCTGATGATGAGACGCTATCCAGGTGCATTGTGGGACATGTAGTCGTAGTCTGCATGTCAACTCTGCTGCACAGATTTGGAATCAAATATAAAACCTCAGTTATGAATGTAACGGTGCACCGTGGCCTGCGGTGCGGCGGCTCGGCCCGTCTGACCGCCGACAGTTTGAGGGGTTCAGCATGGATTCCCAGGTAGGACAGGGTGGAGCCAAGGTGGAGGCGGCCATGATGGGGTTAGATCTGGCCAGCTGGGAGGAGGAGCTGCTGACCAATGCTTCAGATGGCAGGTTTATTATAATTTTATTTCTTTGACCCATCTGAGGGCAACAATCTCGCTCTACAGTTTTACAAAGAGGAAGAATTACACCTGAGATTTAGCACTGATAACAAATATATTATTAATTATTATTTACATTTAGCACTTGTGCCTTCTAAACATTTAAACAAATCAGTGTTTAATGCCATAAGACATGTCACTATACTGGATGCTCCTCTGCATATTTAAAGTCTAACAAACATAAAGTCCATATGCAGAATACCAATCCTCATTTATCACTACATAATAAATAAAAACAGATATTCAACAACCAGCCGATCTTCTCTCTGTATTAACGTGGAATCTTCTTCATGTCGGAACAATTAAAAATGAATGAAAGCGGCCAGAGTGCCGCGTCCAAAGCGATAATCGCAGTTCCTCAGGAGCTGACAGAGCGATGGAGAGAAGAACTGCAGAGCAGAGAGGAGGAACAAGCTCGCAGCCCGCTGCTGTTTCTGCTGTGATGACAGGATTCATCAGTCCGGCTGCCTCTGGATTCACTCCTCAGCGACGCTCCGCGTGAACTTTATCACCTGCACCGACAGGCAACACACACACACTCCTCCAGGCCACCGTACGTGTCAGCAGAAAGCACAGCGAGCGGATTGGTTGTCTTCTGTGCATTCTTTTTTTTTTTGCAGCTGAAAGCTCAGGCGTCGCACGATGATGATGTCACCGCAATGACTGCGGTACAAACGCAGACATAGCGTTAGCTGTTAGCTTCATGTTTCTACTTTCAGAAAAGTTTTGGATCCAAATGTTTTGCGTGTTTGTTAAGATTTGATGAAAAAACATGTCAGATATTGTTTCCAATAATTCTTTCATATTGTCATTGTGGTTCATTGATTTGCAACAACGTGCGGAGTCCAACAAAGCCCAACGCGGTGACACCCGTCCACAAAAAGATAAGAAAACTAAATACAGGGAGAAGAAACCAAAAACCCGCCCTGGATGCACTGAACCTCTGCAAAACCAAAGTTGCAGTTTTTGTTATTATTAAAAGGTACAAACGCGTCTCATTTGACCTCATACTGACCCGTCACTCAAAACCTCGTTAGCCAACGGTTGTGGTTTGTGTCAGAACTGCAAACAAAAGGACGCCTGTTCAAAAAAGTAAAAGACCAAATGTTCACACGATTACAGAAATAATTAGTTACCTGCTCTTTCTGCTCCCTCTGCTTTGCCTCTTGGAGTCTCTTTCAGCTCTAATCTGATCAAATCCGTTGAAGCTTTCAGCGAGTGTAAGACATCCATCCATCTGCCTCACAGCCACACAGCCGCCAGCTCTCCTTTCTCTCGCTCTCTCTTCCTTCGCGGGCTTCATTTCTTTTACCTGAGTGCCGTCGCCAAGGCCAGCGACGTCTCCCCGCCACCGACTTCATTTAACTCTGGTCATGTTTTTAATCCTCCTTTAGAAAAGGTGTGAAAGCGCTCTGAACAGGCGGCGGTGAAAGGCTCAGATGCTCTGCCAGTCAGCTCATTCACATTAACGAGCAGTGGCAGATGAAGTGACTCCTCGTTTCACTGCAAACCCAAACCTGATGAATCCACTTCAATGACTCGGTTTCAAAGTTCACTTTAAGGTCGTCGGGGCTTTAAACTTCCTTCACCTGCTGCTGACTGGTTTCAGTGCTCACAGACGTTTGGATGCAACTCGCTGGTTTACAGTTTCTGACAAAAGACGACTCAACTGAAAACCCACGTATGTTTTAAATATCACGCTCCGTCTGCAGGTCAGTAGGAAATCTGAAAATCCGGCGCTGAATGTGCTTTCATCTGCAGCGTGTTCTTCAACGACATTAGCTGTAGTTAAACTTAAACTCATAAATGTGATCCACATGACGGAGCATACTTACACCTCGCTCAAAAGTAGAAATCTGAAAAGAAACGAAAAACTTTCTGCTACTTTTTGTGGTTTTGTGTATCGTAATATCAACGTTGACCTCATCAAGCTAATCGCTGAGATCTGGGACACGATTACGCCACTAAAAAAAGTCTGATGTGACACGAAACACGACGCTAATGTTTCGTTATTTATCAGAATATTTAGCGAGAGTGGTTACACTAAAGTAGTTAGAGACACTGGTGTAGTAGGACGGTGTGTAAATAAACTGCAGTGTCTGTGTTGATGGTGATGAAGGAACAACAGTGAGGCTCACTGATGAGGTGTTTTAATAGTTTTTGGAGGAAGAAGAAACTGACAGGTGAAGTGAAGAACATATGAGGGGATATATGAGGCAGCAAGTGAACATTTTGTCTCCAAGTTGATGTGTTGAAGCAGGAAAAATGGGCAGCGGAAGGATGTGAGCGACTTTGACAAGGAATCAAACTGATGGCTGGACGACTGGGTCAGAGCATCTCCAACATTGTGTGTGGGGTGTTCTGGTCTGCAGGGGGCAGCACCTACCAGAAGTGGTCCAAGGAAGGAGAACCAGCTGAACCGGAGACAGGGTCATGGACGGCCAAGGTCATTGATGGTCGTGGGGAGTGAAGTCTGGACCGTGTGGTCCGATCCAACAGAAGAGCTTCTCTTCAGGAATGGTTTGAGGAACACGGCAATGAGATCAATGGGTTGACTTGGGCTCCAAGTTCCCCAGATCTCAATAAAATCCAGCATCTGTGGGGTGTTCTGGACAAACAAGTCCGATCCATGGAGGCCCCACCTCGCAGCTTGCAGGACTTAAAGGATCTGCTGCTAACGTCTTGGTGCCAGATAGCACAGCTCACCTTCAGAGGTCCAGGCCTCGATGGGTCAGAGCTGTTTTGGCAGCAAAAAGGGGGACCTACACAATATTAGGCAGGTGGTCATAATGTTATGGCTGATCGGTGAGTATATACTGTATTTACATATATACAACTCTGGGAAAAATTAAGAGAGCACCAAAGTTAATTTTACTCAAACACAGACCTATAAATAGTAAAACCAGAGAACAGATCATTTTGCAGTGGTCTCTTCATTTCTTCCAGAGCTGTATATATAAACACACTGCTCAAAAAAATACTTTTTAAGTACATGACTGAGTCAACACCAGCACAGATATCCAGCCTTTCTGTTCCCACTGACACCTGATGTGTTTTCAGTGTCGTCCTTTCATTTATTTATATATATATATTTATATATACTCTCTGTGTGTATATATACTCTCTGTGTGTATATATACTCTGTGTGTGTAACATGTAACGTCACATGTCATATCGTGTGAGAGTCAATATTTGTATTAATAATAAAGAACCAATAAATAATCACCATGATTATTGATAAGGCAGAGAGACGCTCTGCAGACTTCAGTGTTATCGATCAGGTCGATTAGTCAACATCAATCTGTCTCAGTGACGTCAGTCTCTGCGCGCATGAACGTGCGCGTGTCCGCGATGTTGTGAGCGCGCCTCGCGGTGCTGATGGAGCTTCATTCAGTCAACAGAGTCGCAGCTGGATCGATGAGGAGGAGGAGGATGGCGATGATGAAGAATCGGGATGCTGCATCCGATCAGATCATCGATCCACGATGATCGATCAGTGTCCGCAGCCGCGCTGATCAGCTGCTTTGATCCCGCAAGAGCCGACAATCGGCGGGATCATCAATCAATCAGCATCATCGATCCCACCTGATGTGAGTGGAGGCGGACTCTGTTCTGGACTCTGGACTCTGGACTCTGGGTCATGTGACCCAGCCGCAGGTAGGAGCGTCACACCGCCTCCGTTTAAAAGTTGTTTCATCTCCGCGGCAGAACAAAGGTGTTTCCTCGAAGTCTCGCGAGCTTGTCTTTAATTAGAGACCCGGAGTTTGTTTCATGTCAACAGCTGATGCTGCAGTTTGGTGGATTTTGTTGCTGCTGAATCGGATCCAACAGTTTCAAACTTCATGTCTGACGTGACGGAATTTGAACGTTTGATGACGAAGAAACGTGGTTTATATTTGTTACAATGGCCCCACCCAGCGCCACGTGCCGCGCGCGTGCGTGCGCGTGTCTGCCTGCAGTCCGTATAGATCAGCTGGATATTGATCACTGATTATTATTGATCAGCTGTTCTAAATGACTTTGACGGACTTGTGAGTTAAAGGAACAGTCCAACATTTAGTGCACGATGTTTCAGTCCTGCAGCTTCGTGTTTGTTTTCATGTTTACAATCAGGATCATTTCCATGACAACTGGGGAAACTCCATCAGCGGAGGAAGATGATGTGAGATGATGAAAAGCTCCAGAATAGCTGGTAAATAGACCCGGGACAGCTGGTCACGTGTTGACTTCCTCTCTTCATCCTTCAGATTAATTCAAACTGTTGAATGAAAGAAAAGAGAGCAGCACACAGTTATATAATGTATTCTTAGAAACAATAATATATTCTATAACTGCAGTTCTACACATGAAATAATCAACCTTAATACAAGAAGTGTGTTTCAGCACCAACAGATCAATTTTAAACAGATTAAAGGTCCAATAACTCGTTCTAACATCAGTGAAGTTTGTTTAATATCAAGCCTCAAAGCATATAAAATATATAAACTACGACTCAACATATGATCAAACCTCTGTTGTTATTGTAACGGCTGTTAAATAACTTCTGTTCTTAATGCAGATGAATCCTGAAAAATGTTTATTTCCTCCAAGGAAATGAAGGGTTTGAAGTCAGTTTGTGGTTCAGAGAAACTTAGTTAGATTTATAGATTTATGGATTTTTACATTTATAGATTTATAGATTGATGGATTTCGGCAGTCTGGGCTCCAATGACCCTGTAAAGTTCCGGTTTGAAACAGACTGAACTGGAACGACCTGCCAAGAACCAATCAGCACGCACTAACACAGATCCTGGATGCTGATTGGTCATCCTGCATGTGAGGCCTTCTTCTTCTACACTGTTAAAGTAGTATAAATTAGTATTACCAACAACATGTACTTCAAGTATCAAAGTGAAATTATTTGTATATTATAGATTATTTGTGTCGTTAACGCTTCTAATGATTTTGGTATTGATTTGTTCGTAATTTTAGCGTTGGTTAATGATTTGTTTTTAGCCTCAGCTATGGACTGTTTATTACCCATATTCCACATTTCAAACTTTCAGCAAATAAACACACAGTTACACAGAAACAATCCCAAATAGAAATATCAGCATAGCATCATCAACAGCATCATAGCAGCACATTAACATTAAATACTACTGCTCTCTGGGATCTCACTCTTTTGACTTGTCAGTGGGGGAAGTAGGGTTTATGTCATCAGTGTACAGTTATTTCCCTCTGGACTCTAGTCCATCAGCTTTAACCATATTAAGATAAGCACTCAATCAGAGCTATTTCTCTGTCATTGTCACATTGTGGATCTTGAACGAGTCAGGTCACAACCCGAAGTTGCCCCAGAAATCAATCCACCCACAGTGGAGCTACGAGGTCCTCAGACACAACGTAGTCTTTTTCAACTTCAGCCTCTAACCAAAGTGCTGTCAGACAATCTTTCTGTCTCCACAAAGTCTTATGTATCTATTAACCCACCACTCGACAGATGCAATTTCTGTATTGCTTCATAGGATCCCGATTGTTCTAAATTGACCAATTTTCAGCACATTTTTGAATTTACAATTTAGATTCAAGATTTCCAATATTTCTATCCAGATAAGAGAGAATATTCACAGTTTCTTTGGATCTCGTCAAACTCAGACATGGCAAGGCAAGATAAAAATTATTTGCACTTACCAGTCTTGTTGTGTTAAGATCCTGTTTGTGACGCCAATCTTGATGGAAATTCTCTCAGTTGATGTTATTGTGCTGAAAAACCAGTTGATTTCAATGTATTTGCAATGTATTTACTGAAGCTTGTACAAGGAGAAAATGGATCTACATTGACAATGTAATACAAAGTAATGCCAATTATCAACCAATTATCTGACGTTATCTCCCCAGCAAAGTGTATGTGTATCATCTAAGAACCGTCCCCATAAGGAGGCCTTCCTCCCAGATATGACCTTTAAACTGCAGCTAGCCACCGGCTCACACTGGCTCAGCTAATACAATCTTAGAGCTGCTCAGTCTTCAATTACAACCTTCCTGTTCTGTTCCAACGATAGTCACAATAAATCTATCTGAGCTCGCAGAATGTTCCTGCTGAATAGATGGAGAGGTGCTGGCTCTTCAATCTGTCTCTTGTCTTACTGTTTAAATTTTCATGGGTCAGAGATTCCATAACAACCATCATCATCACCAACAGCATCATCATCACCATCATCACGAGGACCAAATTCTGTTCATAAAAGCTGCAGTTTAGATTAGTTTGTGTTTCACAGCTTCACGGTTAGTTCAGCAGGTGGAGGCATGAGCACACACCTGGCTCCGCCCCCTTCCAGCTGGTCACAAACAGAACAGGAAGTCAATAATATGACAGAGTTTGTGTGTGTCACATGTTCTGAAACCTGCATCGTTTAGTCTTTTCTTCCTTCACATAAAAATAAGTTTATGTTCTGCTCACCTGCCTGTTTGGTCTGTGGAATGTCTTTAAGCACTACAGTATCCATGAGCCTCAGTGACTGTTGCTATGGAGACACCTCCAGAGCAGTGACATCACAGTTACATCATACTCAGATCCACAGCTGCTGGTTTGATCCAAAACGGATCCAAACGTGTGAATTTCACCATCAGCTTCCCAGCAACAGAGTCTGGAGCTCTCTGATTGGATGGTTCTTGCAGCAGTGCTCTCTGGGACTGGTAGTTTTATTCCTAAAGTAGTTCAGGACTGTTTGATGAATCAGTCAGGAGACTTCCTGTCTCTGACTCCGCCCACTGAGCTGCTGCATTTGTGATGTCACCCGAATGCCATGCCGTGCTTCAGTCTGTGAGAGTCGACTGTAACACACACACACACAGTGCCCCGGGGGTTGAAAGGTTATTGGTTGCCTTGCTGGAGCTCTCAGCCAATCAGATGTGAACATTCAGAGTTGGGATTTTTTACATTGTTGCCATGCGGAGAATCTGCTGCCTGACCTACATTAATCCTCCACACACACACACACACACACACACACACAGGTGCAGTTGTGTGCATCAGTGTGTGTTTGGCTCAAAGGCACAGAGGCAGCAGCTTCATCAGTTCTTGATGTTTCATCCCTGGAGAATCAGTGTGTGTGTGTGTTGTTCTGTCTCTGTGAGGACCGGTGTGGCTGTACATCATGTTCATGTGGAGGATTAAACGTTCACCTGAGCTGTCAGGTATCTGTACAGGAAGAACGTGAGCAGGATGAGTTGGAGTTAAATCAGCGTTTAAATGAATGTACTTCTGTGTGTCTGTGTGTCTGTGAGCCCTGACCTGGTTTTGATGGTCTGATGGAGGTCGCGGCTTCGGGTCGGACAAGATGAATATCTAGTTAATATTCAGCTCTGCCCTTTTAAATCCATTTCATTCATCCTCTTCTAATCCCTCACTTTGTCATTTTGTTTTTTCAATTTCAATTTGCTTTATTGACATCTGTGGCTCTTTACAGTCTGACAGGAGCAGACGATGATGATGGCAGCCGTTTAGCTTCACTGATTAGTTCCTAAATAAAGAGTCAGTTTTGTTTGAATAAAAATTGGAGAATGATTTTATTTCTTTTCATTTGATGTTTTATCGTGAAGTCTGTTTCCTTGATGCTTTAAATGGATGATGTTGTTTATTAATGGGGACGCTGCTGTGTTGTGTAGTTGTATAACAACAGGATTCACTTTCATATGTCATCAGTGCAACAAGTGCGAGGCTTCAGTCTCTGCTGGAGGATGATGTCAGGATACAGAAGCTCAGTCACATGACTTTGACACAGAGAGTCACAATCTGGATCTCAGAGAAAAAGAGTTCCTCTCACAACCCGCCGCTCCACGGGGCCTCCTGCTGGTGAAGAGGGCTGATTGGTCAGTAGGCGGGGCTTTGATACGCACTGATCTGTTATCTCTAACATAACCTGCTCTGGATAAGTTACCGTGGCAACGTACCCCGGTAGGAAGTGACCCTGAAAACCCAGAGTTTAACCTGCAGTTACCTCGCTGACCCCAGATCCTTCTCTGGAGTCCAGGACTCTGGTCTCGTCAGACCGGATCAGGTTCAGTGTCTGACAGTAGAAACCGTCTCTGCAGTGCCAGCAGGGGGCAGCAACTCCTCAACACTACAAACATGTTTTAGAGTGATTTAGAGAAATTTAGAAAGTGCCCCCCTCCCCTCGTTTTAATGTTTGAAGTACAATGTTGAGGTACTTTATTTTTCAAATTTCAGCTTTATAATTTTCCTGCAACATTCACCTGGTTACTTTTCAGATTAAGATTTTACATAACAATACA
Source organism: Gadopsis marmoratus (assembly GCA_036023855.1). Classification (NCBI taxonomy): domain Eukaryota; kingdom Metazoa; phylum Chordata; class Actinopteri; order Centrarchiformes; family Percichthyidae; genus Gadopsis; species Gadopsis marmoratus. The sequence goes on along the minus strand of JAVQJF010080653.1, from coordinate 696 downwards.
TTTTATAACAAAATAAAACACAAAGATAAAACTAAATATTTCACTAAAAATCAGCTGTGACGCTCAGATCGGTTTCTTCAGGATCTTCTTCCACCTCTGAATTTAGCATGCTAACACGATGTAGCATGCTAACACGATGCAGCTACCTGTTAGTAGGTTCAGACCTCCATGAAGCAGTTCTATTAGCATGCTATCAATATGTAGCATACTAACCTTCTCTTCACTCACAGCTTCCTGGAGGTCCGAACTGAACTCTGCAGGATTATGCAAAGTGTGTGTTTTGTTCTGCTAATGTTGGGGGTGGGGTGAAACTTCACCTTAACAAGACAACTGAAATAAAACTGAGGAGAGAGACTCCTGCAATCAGAGGTCAGAGGTCAATCATTTTTGATTATACATATATATATTTTAACATCAGTAACATTGTAGCTGCCATTGCTTTACATCTGTATGTGGAATTGTACTGAGCTGCTGTGTGTTCTCTTTCATCCTGCTCTCACTCTACCCCCCCCTCTTTTTTCTCTCTCTACCCAAACAGTCGAGGCAGATGACGCCCACCCAGAGCCCGGTTCTGGTTCTGGTTCTGGTTCTGGTTCTGCCTGAGGTTTCTGCCTGTTAAAGGCAGTGTTTCCTTGCCACTGTCTCCTAGTGCTGCTCCTGGTGGAAATGTTGGGTCTGTACATATAGAGTTGGTCT
>JAVQJF010080649.1:0-12441 GCA_036023855.1 Gadopsis marmoratus | reverse complement strand
ATAATCTGACTCCGTCCCTCGTCCCCCCCCCCCCCCCCCCCAGCACACAGAGCACAGCAGGAGAAGAACTGCTCAGAGACAGACTCTGGGAACAACTGTGACAAAGTGAGTGTGAGTATCACCACCTTGTTCTCTAAAGTTACTACTGTCTAGCTCTTATCGTCGTGGTCCGATTGTTGTTTTGTTCAACCCAGGGTATCGACCAACTGCAGAACGGTGACAGTAACAGCAGACATGCCTCACTGTCAGAGGAAGAGGAGAACCTGGCGGTGCTCAGGAGGTGAGGGATCAGCCATTGCTCTTTCTCGTGTAATCAAATTGCACGGCAGATGGACTGTGTGGAAACGGCTATCTCATTATCTGCAGAGCTGTGCATCTCTCTATCTTTTCTGAGTGTGGCTTCATTTGATCTCTTTGTGCCTCTCTGTCTGCAGGCATGTTATGAACGAGCTGCTGGAAACTGAGAGAGCCTACGTGGAGGAGCTGCTCTGTGTATTACAGGTATTTATACACTCCCAAAAAATTAAAAGAAAAATGTCTCTGTCTTTAACTTGTGCCCAGAATTTGCATATGTTTTTGTTTTTGTGTGCCACAGGGATATGCCTCTGAGATGGATAATCCTGCAATGGTTCACCTCATCCCTGCTCCTTTACAGAACAAAAAGGAGGTTCTGTTTGGCAACATGCCAGAAATCTACCACTTCCACAAGAGGTGAAGCAGCGCCACCTGCCTGTCATTGGTGATATCGATGCACTGTGGCCTTGACATGTTGTTAGCCATCAAAGGTAATCGGCATGTTATTCAACTGTGTTTCCAGGACATTTCTGAGGGAGTTGGAGCAGTACACCGACTGCCCACAGTTGGTTGGAAGGTGTTTTCTACAGAGGGTGTGTGAATTATGAGATTTTATTTTTAACAAGATTTTCAGCACGGAGGCTTCTTCATTACAAATGTTTTCACTGCCTTCCGCTAGATGACAGACCTGCAGATCTATGAGAAGTACTGTCACAACAAGCCTCGCTCTGAAAGCCTGTGGAGGCAGTGCTCGGACTGCGCCTTCTTCCAGGTGAACAGACATTCAGCACCTTCAGGTTTTTAAGTCTTTACTCTGTTTTATTCTGACACAATTTTTTTAAATATCCATCAGGAGTGTCAGAAGAAGCTGGAGCATAAATTGGGTTTAGATTCGTATCTGCTGAAGCCTGTTCAGAGGATTACCAAATATCAGCTGCTACTGAAGGTATGATGCCATCTGTTGTTCACAATTCGTTCGACTTTCCTCTCAGTGGGTTTTCTGCTCTTCATTACTATTAGCTGCATGCTTAATGTGTGTCTGACTACAGGAAATGCTGAAGTACAGTAAGAGCTGTGAAGGGGCTGATGACCTGCAGGAGGCACTGACCTCCATCTTAGGCATCCTCAAGGCTGTCAATGACTCCATGCACCTCATCGCCATTACGGGATATGAGGTGAGATGTTAAACAGGAGGCTTATCAATCGCAGAACAGGTGCTTTATATTGGTCACAGCGTTTGATTTGTGTGACAAGAATTCACATAAAATTAAAATATCACCAGTAGGCCTATTGTACGCCTAAATAAATAATAATAAATGGCCTAAATCTAAGGATATATAGATTCAGCATATACAATAGTACAAGGATGTATTGTATTACATCTACATCATCTATTTCTTGTTCATCAATTTGAATTTCACTGTCATTTCAATCAACAAATTAGACTGTGTTAGGTTCTGTGTTGTGCAAAAGGACGCGTATCTATATGAGACTGACAGTCTTAATATTTTATTAGGAGGGACACATGTACACATGCAGCTGTTTCTATGGAAATACAGACCCATTATTCAGAATACAGATGGACACTGGCACATAGCACAGAACAGACTAGATGGAATTAAACAGAGCCGAGATTGAGTTGTTTAAATATCAGATTATGGCCGCTATACAGTATTTTAGAACATATGCACTATACAGTGGATCGACTCTATCTCACAGCAACTCTCTCCTTTCTCAGGGTAATCTGAGTGAGCTGGGTAAGCTGCTGATGCAGGGGTCATTCAGCATGTGGACAGAGCACAAGAAAGGTCATGCCAAGGTTAAGGATCTGGCCCGTTTCAAGCCCATGCAGAGGCACCTCTTCCTCCATGAGAAGGCCCTGCTCTTCTGCAAGAGGAGGGAGGAGAATGGGGAAGGCTACGAGAAAGCTCCGTCATACAGCTTCAAACAGACTCTGAATGTGAGTATGATGACAATGTTGAGGATTTCGCTGCGCTTGTCTGTTATGCTGCCATCTGTTTGTGTTTGTTAAAAAAAAAAAGATAGCATGGTAAAATTATAAAACATTTTATAGATGAGTGCTGTCGGCATTACTGAGAATGCAAAGGGAGACAACAAGAAGTTTGAAATCTGGTGCAACTCCAGGGAAGAGGTCTATATTGTTCAGGTACGTTAACACGTCAAAATGAATAGTCTGGTGTTATTCTACAGCAAATCCCATGAAGTTACCAAAATCATCCAACTAATAAGTCTTTGATTCCTCTGTGCCATAGAGATCAGTCTGTCCCTCATCTACGTCCAATTTTTAAAGATTTATAACTTCAGTAGGAACTAATGTGCTTTTTGTGCTGACAGAGTTTGGCACATTTTATTGAATTTATTGGTAATAAGAAAAATACTAAATAACGACTACTATATGGTGCATATGGGTGTCTACCTCCAGGTAACAGTGGTAAACTTTATACAGTTTACACTGAGCCTTTAAATATTTGTTTAACTCTCTCAATTTCAGGCGCCAACGGCTGAGGTGAAAACTACTTGGGTAAATGAGATCAGGAAGGTTCTGACAACCCAGCTGGAAGCCTGCAGAGGTACAGACATATCTAATCATATCATATCTATATCTAATGTTCACACTAATATCCATGTTTAACCGGATCCTGAAACGCTAACGGGGCGGCTGTGGCTGAGAGGATAGTGCGGTCGTCCATTAACCCCAGGGTTGGTGGTTCGATCCCAGCTCCTGCTGTCCACATGTCGAGGTGTCCCTGGGCAAGACACTGAACCCCGAGTTGCCCCCGGTGGAGCATGGCAACTGTGTCCCTGTCGGTGTGTGAATGGGTGAATTAGACTACTGTTCAAAACTTAGATTACTGTTACAGCGCTTTGGGAACCGTTTCGGTTGAAAAGCGCTATATAAGAAAGAGTCCATTTACCATTTAATATTTTATCAGTGATGATTATATAAGATCAATCTTTGCAAATGTTCCATCATGGGTGTTTTGAATTGGTCGTTCTTCCTCTCTGTGTTACAACAGCCAGCCAGCAGAGGGTACCAGACCAGGTTTTCCAGTTCCCTCCTGTGCCCAGTGGCTCAGTGAGTCTCAGGTAAGTCTGTATTCCCCACCTTATTAATTCTCTCTCACATTTTTAATGAACAGTTGTAATGACAGTTTTGTGGCAGCCTTTTCAGATTAATCTGTGGATAATCAGGACCACGATTCTCATGCTCCACATTTGTCCACCCACAGTCCATTCAAGTCTGGTCAGAAGAGCTTTAAAAGGGGAGAGGAGAAAAAAGCTGAGCCCTGCAGCCCTGATGCCAACTCCTCTTCTTCATCAAAGCCCACAGGAAAAGGTAAGTAGGGAGATCCATTTTTTTAAACAAATCTGCTTGTAGCCCATGTTTTGTGCGAACCACACTTGGTGTACCTCTTTGTGATTAACCCATGTCTTCTGTCTTTTCCACTGAATCATATAACTTCTTCCCTCTTTATTCCTTTCCTCCCTTTACACTTGCTTAACTCACCTTCTTTCGTCCTTCCTTTTTTTTTGTCTGTCCCGCCTTCTTGCTTTTCCTCCTGGTCAGATGAAGCTGTGACAAGCCCTACCTCAGACAGAGCTGCTGTGGCCAAAAAGCGCTTTACTTTACAGGGCTTCAGTAACCTCAAAGCTCAGAAAGGTAACTGCAGGCCATTGTCAGTTTCACATCCAACATATCACATCATCTTCTGTGTTTGTGAAATGAAAAAGTGTATTTTCATTTAGTCAGAGTCAAAGAATTCTGTTTTTGCTTTCTTGCCAAGAGTTAGATGAGAAGTTACATATTACTCTCATGTCTGTATATAAACCACAATTTGTAGTTTTTTTTACACTTTGAATTTTGTACAGATTAAACAAACTACATATAAAATGTTAGCTAGTGAGCTTTAGCGGTGCGGATAGGCAGATTTTGTTATCCTTGGACAAAGCCAGGCGAGCTGTCTCCCTCTGTTTCCAGTCTTTATTCTAAGATAAGCTGACCGGCTGCTGGTGGTATCTTAATTTTTACTGTACAGACACAAGTCTGGTATCAATCTTCTTTTTTAATTCTAGGAAAGTAGGTTAAGTAAATAAGCGTATTCCTTAAACTATTCCTTGGCTTAAATCTCTGAAGGACAAAATAAGTAAAGAAGAAATATATTTTAAGGGTGTCCCTCCACAGAGCCCTCAAGTACTGATAATAAGTATCACACAGCTCTAGACCCCAGTTTTATTCAGTCCACAACTATGCCCTTTTCACAGATTTGACTATTCATTGTAGGAAAAGCACAGGAATTATTAATAACACCGGCGCCGTTCTATTACATGTCCCAGTAAGACACAACAGTGTGACGGAGCCAGCATGCACAAAACCTTCAGCCAGCATCAATTTGATTATTTGTGCCCGATTCTTTCCTACTGTGACATGTCAAAATGTGGCCTGTGTTGCTGATACACTCTTCATGGTAGCCTTTTCCTTTCAAAACGCATCACAACATCGAGCTGCATTTTGCAGGTTGTTTGCAAAACGAATCGGTTTTTGCCTCCTGTGTTAGTTGTCTTTCCTCAACCTTTCTGATCCAGCTGTTAGTTCACCGTGCATCTGTCTCATTTTAGTCAGAGCTGAAAATGTTCTGCTTACCATGTGACCTTTGTCCTTTCCTTATCAAAATGTGCCTTTTGAATGTCAATATTTTGGTCGTGATTTCTTACTTGCCTCAACAACCATCCTTGTCCCTCCTTTTCCTTGCTCGGTCGTAGGATCCCCCCCGAGCCCTGATCGCAAGACGAAACGCCAGAGCGATCCCACGCCATTCGGCTTCAAAGGTATTTAGTTTGTTTAACAACAACTGCAGACTCCTCCCTGTCTGGTTAGCTGTTCGACCATGATGCCTGAGCAGAGCCTTGGTCTGTATCGGTGATGAGTTTGATTGGCTGTAGCTGCTGCACGGTGGGTGACTAGCTTTGTTTCTGTTGCCCCCTGTCCCTCAGATGCAGGTCCTGCCCCGCTCCACCTGAGCAGGGCAAGGTGGTTCAGCACCTCTAGTCTCTTACAGACAAAGTGGAGAGGTACACTGGCACTAGCCGGCTCACACTTGCTGTGTCGGGCCACTGGTTCACTACTATAAAAAACTTGTAGATCTTCTTTCTTAGTTTTTCTCCATGTTCCTTGTAGGCTCAGTGAAGTCATACAGCGATATAGAGGGATTTCTGCCTGCCACTTTTCTTTTGTGTTGAGCCAGTAAAATATGGAGGTGCATGCTGTCTCCTCAGTCTTAGTGTATTTTTTGGTAGTAGTTGTGGAGCTGATTGTGTCATGCTGGGATTAGGTTTTTGTGGTTCTTCCTCTCACTCTTTCACACTTGTAGATCTCTCACCGCAGGTCACGCACATGATTGAACACCTAAACATCTGTGTTCTCCCTCTTCCCCTCAGGCTGGAACAAGGCCTCCCTGTCGCTTGATGCCTCAGAGGAGCATGACGGATACTCCAGCGCCGAGGATCCTCTTAACTCTGACCCAGAGGACGAAAACGGCAAGAAGCTGGTGAGTCACTGTGTGTGACAAACATGTGTTAACCTGCCTGTACTTGTATTAATCACATTGCAGGGACAGAAATCTGTTTTCATAGTCAAATCATGGCGACGTAAGGCAAACTATAGAATGTTTGCATTTATGTTAAGTTTAGGGTAGGGTTGGACTTGTAATGGTTATGATTAAGGTTAAGGTAAATCTCAGGGGAAAAAATATGTCTGCGTTTGTGTGTGCATATCTTGTGGTCTACACAGAACATTTTGATCCTACAACTAAAAGACGAAATATCAGGCTCTTTAGCTGCTAAATGTGTGTTCATAATATGTTCACCAGCTAGTCGCTAACTTTGTCTGTCCGTTGTTTGTTGCGAGGCAGGTAGCACATAGTGGGTTTCTCAGAGCTCTGTCACTGAAAACATCTGCCGGCTGGAAAAGAGATTGATGGGAACAGAGAAAGTAAACCAAAACAATGAGCTCAAAGACAGTTTGGTAATAATTCTGTGGGTTCATTGCTACGAGCAACCCCTTTCACATTGTAGTTGTCTGACCTATTTTGATTGGTTTGTCCATTTGTAGCAAACAATTATCACATGTTAATGTGACTCGTGTTGACTCTGGCAAAGTGCTAATTTTCTAATTTTGATATGTATCCCTTTTCTCGACTTTGAACAGTGTGCTGGCAAATACACAGTGAAGGCTGACTATGAGAAGGGCGGTGCTCAAGAGCTCTCAGTGAAGAGTGGAGAAATGGTGCAGCTGGTCAAGGAGGGGGATGACGGACAGTGGTGAGAACACAGCCTTAGTGCTGCCTATTAAAAATAACATAAAAAAGCACTGCTGTAATAGTACTTTTATGCGTGTGCATGTGTTGTCATGCAGGTTTGTACGTAACCTGAGCACTTCTACGGAGGGCTGGATCACAGCTGCTAATCTTATCACGCTCATTGGAAAGTCTAAGTCTTGCCAGTCTCTCACCAGCTCAGGTATTCAAACAGACAATCCACAATAAAGTGTGTGACACATGAACAGATAGCTGTTCAGCAAGATTGCTACATCTGACATTAACCCTCAGCGTGTATATATGTGTGTGTGTGTATTTCTAACAGAAGGCAGCCGCTCTGGAAACCTCAGCACATCATCCAGCTGCAGTGAGACCTACACAAGCTTCTCTGACATCAAACCCTGAACTCCTCAGCGCTTCCTCCATCGCCAAACTGCCCTCGCGAATGCTAGCATCATGTGGCTATCTGTGCTGTATTGCCAACATTGGTACTCATAAGAATTTTTGTCAGGTTTCCACAGAAAGCTGTATTTTTTTAAATAATTTTTTTTAAATCATGCACATGCACCAGTTATTAAGATAATGTTGTACATGTGCACATGGTATAGATTTGGTTGTGGTGCAATTGTGCGGTGAAGATAAATACAGTACAGGCAGTAATTTTGCAGTGTATGGTTCAGTATAGTAAAGTGATCTTCCTCTAGTCGTACACTTGTCTGTATATTTTTTTATGACGAACAGAGGAATCCCTGTGATTATAATGTAATAGATGTATGAATGGACCAGCAGGACTGATCTCAATTAATGCATCTATTTTTGTTCACATTGGAAGTGGAGAGAGATTCGTAATCACATGTGGATGACACTCGTGTTCACCTGCACTAATTCACCCGGGAGTTTATAATTCCACTGTTACTGTAAATAAAAATGAGGGAGAGAGATAAATATGTACCGCTTGTTTAGCTTGAATGAATGTTTTCTGAGAGTCTAATCACCCACTGTCCTCTGCTTTCCCCCCTTTACATCCGTCTATTTATTTGTAAGAAATGAAAAAGCCCACGTGTATGTAGTCACTTTTTAATTTGCTTCTCAACTCTTTTTCACTTACTGTATTTTTTCTCTCTTCTTGTCTGTCTGTTGACAGTCTGTCATTAGAAACCTTTTCTGCCACCAGCTGCCCAGACTTTGTGTGTGAGCTTTTGTGTTTTGCGGCCTCCGACGGCCACATGGTCAAACTCTGTGGCTTTTCATGTATGCTGCAGTTTAAAAATGTTTCTTCATGTGAATAATCAGAAATCACTGTATAGCGCTAACTTATTCCCCCATGGAGGGATCATGTTCTGAATGTAGATATTGTTCATTAATATCCGTCATCAAATGTTTATTTGAGATGCTATATTGCACATATTGTAAGTATGTCACTACTTTGTGGCTTGTCAAATTTTTTTACATAAAGGACTTTGGATAATTCAGTCACTGCCTCTTTTGTCTCATGTGTGTCTCTATAAATGAAGGCTTGATACCTAGAATCAGATTTATTGCCATGTAGGTTTTCACATACAAGGAATTTGCTTTGGTGCTCTTATATCTTGTCTCATTATTGCTCTTTATAGCTCAATACGGATCCATTTGTATATGGCTAAAGTAAATTATGCATTTCTGAAACATCCGGAACATTTGTGGGTGCAGATATCCGGCACAAAGGCAAACAAGGCCTCTGAGAGCGGGACCAGAAATGAAAGCGAAACTGTCCAACTGGGTTGCCATGTTTGTTAAAACTAACGCAAATCCATTGTTGTGAAAATCCTCTTGTAATCTTTTCTTTTCATTTTTAGACATATGAACCATTTTACAATGTAAAAAACAATAATCATTGATATTATATTAAATACAGGATGTCAAATGTGAATTTAATTAATTACCAACATTACAGAGGGCAGATATTTAATGCTATAATGATCTGAATGGGAGACACCATAATGGAACTAGAAATGTAAAATTCTGCGGAAATCTTATGTTTGCCTGAAGTGCAACCGCGTGACCCTAGGACACCGTCTCAGAGCTGACTCGGGTGAGCCTGTTTGTAATGCAATGCTGCCATCCAGTGGATCGGGGAAAACAATCACGACCACATCCAGCAAGAATTATTTAAATTTTAGCTGCCTCACTCCCGTTTGTAATCCAATGCTGCCATCTAGTGGACCATGCTCTGTCCCTGCTGTCATGGCCGTCTCTGCTGAAATCCAATGGTGCCATCTAGTGGACCATACTGTCATGGCCTTTCAAGGTATCCTTTCAAGCACTTTCAAGGTATCCTTTTGGGTTTTTTCAACATTTTTCAAAAATACACAAAACACAAGCAAACACAAGCAAATACAAAAAGGTACAAAAAATATACAAAACAAGAAAATACAAAATCATGTGAAAAATACACAAAAGACAAGCAAATACAAAGACATGTTGAAAAAACACGAAATACGACAAAATACGAAAAACACCGAAAATACACAAAACACAAGAAAATACAAAAACACGCTGAAAATACAAAAAGGTGTCAAGGTATCCTTTCAAGGTATCCCATGGTATCCTTTCAAGCACTTTCAAGGTATGCCAAGGTTTCAAGGTATCCTTTCAACAAGCAAAAACACATTGAAAATACAAAAAAGCACCAAAAATACACAATTTGAAAATTACAAAATCAAGTGAAAAAGACACAAAAGACAAGCAAATACAAAAACATGTTGAAAAAACACGAAATACGACAACATACAAAAAACACCGAAAATACACAAAACACAAGCAAATACAAAAACAAGCCAAAAATACAAAAAGGTTTTAAGGTATCCTTTCAAGGTATCCCAAGGTTTAAAGGTATCATTTCAAGTACTTTCAAGGTATCCTTTCAAGCACTTTCAACGTATCCTTTTAAGGAATCCCAAGGTTTCAAGGTATCATTTTAAGTACTTTTAATGTATCCTTTCAAGGTATCCCAATGTTTCAAGGTATCCTTTCAATAAGCAAAAACAAAAACATGTTGAAAATACAAAAATGCACCAAATTGTGTATTTGCTTGTGTTGTTGTAACTGCTTGTGTTTTCGGTGTGTTTTTGTATTTTGTCGTATTTTGTGTTTTTTCAACATGTTTTTGTATTTTCAAACATACCAAAAATACACAAAACACAAGCAAATACAAAAAGGTACAAAAAATATAGAAAACAAGAAAATACAAAATCAAGTGAAAAATACACAAAGACAAGCAAATACAAAACCATGTTGAAAAAACACAATACGACAAAATACGAAAACACAGAAAATACACAAAACACAAGCAAATACAAGAACAAGCAGTAAATACACACAAGCAAATACAAAAACAAGTCGAAAATACACAAAAGAAGAAAATACAAAAACACGCTGAAAATACAAAAACAAGCCAAAAATACAAAAAGATTTCAATGTATCGTTTCAAGGTATCTCAAGGTATTCTTTTAAGTAATTTCAAGGTATATTTTCAAGGTATCTTTTCGAGGTATCCCAATGTATCCTTTCAAGCACTTTCAAGGTATCCTTTCAAGAACTTTCAAGGTATCTTTTCAAGGTATCCAGAGGTATCCTTTCAAGCACTTTCAAGGTATCCCAAGGTTTCAAGATATCCTTTCAAGAACTTTCAAGGTATCCTTTCAAGTTTCAAGGTATCCCAAGGTATCCTTTCAAGTTTCAAGGTATCCCAAGGTATCCTTTTAAGTACTTTCAAGGTTTCCTTTCAAGGTATCCCAAGGTATCCTTTCAAGCACTTTCAAGGTATCATTTCAAGGTATCCTTTCAAGCACTTTCAAGGTATCCTTTCAAGGTATCCTTTCAAGTACTTTCAAGGTATCCCAAGGTATCATTTTAAGTACTTTCAAGGTATCCTTTTAAGGTATCCCAAGGTATCATTTTAAGTACTTTCAAGGTATCCTTTCAAGGTATCCTAATGTTTCAAGGTATCCTTTCAACAAGCAAAAACAAAAACATATTGAAAATACAAAAACGCACCAAAAATACACAATTTGAAAATTACAAAATCAAGTGAAAAAGACACAAAAGACAAGCAAATACAAAAACATGTTGAAAAAACACGAAATACGACAAAATACAAAAAACACCGAAAATACACAAAACACAAGCAAATACAAAAACAAGCCAAAAATACAAAAAAGGTTTCAAGGTATCCTTTCAAGGTATCCCAAGGTTTCAAGGTATCCTTTTAAGTACTTTCAAGGTATCCTTTCAAGTACTTTCAAGGTATCCTTTCAAGGTATCCCAAGGTATCCTTTCAAGGTTTCAAGGTATCCTTTTAAGTACTTTCAATGTATCCTTTCAAGGTATCCCAAGGTATCATTTTAAGCACTTTCAAGGTATCCCAAGGTATCCTTTCAAGGTTTCAAGGTATCCTTTTAAGTACTTTCAAGGTATCCTTTCAAGGTATCCCAAGGTATCATTTTAAGTACTTTCAAGGTATCCTTTTAAGGTATCCCAAGGTATCCTTTCTAGCACTTTCAAGGTATCCTTTTAAGGAATCCCAAGGTTTCAAGGAATCATTTTAAGTACTTTCAAGGTATCCTTTCAAGGTATCCCAATGTTTCAAGGTATCCTTTCAACAAGCAAAAACAAAAACACGTTGAAAATACAAAAATGCACCAAATTGTGTATTTGCTTGTGTTGTTGTAATTGCTTGTGTTTTCGGTGTGTTTTTGTATTTTGTCGTATTTTGTGTTTTTTCAACATGTTTTTGTATTTTCAAAACATACCAAAAATACACAAAACACAAGCAAATACAAAAAGGTACAAAAAGGTACAAAAAATATACAAAACAAGAAAATACAAAATCAAGTGAAAAATACACAAGACAAGCAAATACAAAAACATGTTGAAAAACACGAAATACGACAAAATACAAAAACCACCGAAAATACACAAAACACAAGCAAATACAAAAACAAGCCGAAAATACAAAAAGGTTTCAAGGTATCCCAAGGTATCCTTTCAATCACTTTCAAGGTATCCTTTCAAGGTATCCCAAGGTATCCTTTCAAGCACTTTCAAGGTATCCTTTCAAGGTATCCTTTCAAGTTTCAAGGTATCCCAAGGTATCCTTTTAAGTACTTTCAAGGTATCCTTTCAAGGTATCCCAAGGTATCATTTTAAAGTACTTTCAAGGTATCCTTTCAAGCACTTTCAAGGTATCCTTTCAAGGTATGGTTTCAAGGTTTCAAGGTATCCCAAGGTATCCTTTTAAGTACTTTCAAGGTATCCTTTCAAGGTATCCTTTTAAGTACTTTCAAGGTATCCTTTCAATGTATCCCAAGGTATCATTTTAAGTACTTTCAAGGTATCCTTTCAAGGCATCCCAAGGTATCCTTTCAAGCACTTTCAAGGGAGCCTTACTCCCGTTTGTAATCCAATGCTGCCATCTAGTGGACCATGCTGTCATGGCTGTCTCTGCTTAGCTGCAGCTGTGTCTTAAATTTTAACTGCCGTACTCCAGTTTGTAATCCAATGCTGCCATCTAGTGGCCATCTCTGCTTAGCTGCAGCTGTGTCTGTCATCAGCCAGCACTTTTAATGCATCAGATACACAGAGAGCCCAGTTAAACCCCACAAACAAGTGCTTCTACAGCGAAAACCGTGAGTCCAATCATCAAAGTAAGGCATTCATCGGAAAGATGAGAGGCTAGCCATGCTGCGGTATAAATCTTATGTTTGTGGTTTTCAAAATGTGGACAGGACAGCGAGTTAGAAATGTAAGAGGAAAAGAGAAAGTAGAGATTTTC
>JAVQJF010080640.1:0-14302 GCA_036023855.1 Gadopsis marmoratus | reverse complement strand
TTCCTTGCCACTGTCTCCTAGTGCTGCTCATGGTGGAAATGTTGGGTCTATACATATAGAGTTGGTCTAGACTTGCTCTATATTAACAAGTGCTATGAGACAACTCTGTTATGATATAGCGCCATATAAATAAAATTGATTTGAATTGAATTGAATCCCAATTCTTATACTTAAAAGTGTAACCCTGCTTGGCCGCTGTTAACAGCACATTTGGGGGACACCATGTTCTCTTGTGTGCAATGAAAATTTAGGAAAAGAAGGCTGCATTTGAAGGAGACCTTCGAAACGGGACAGCCTCGTCGTACCGCTGTGATGAATTCGGTCTTCAAAGCCTGCGGCTCCTGAGTTGAGTTACAGCTTGACTAATGGCGTGAAGCAAAATGGCAACTCCGTATGATTACTTTCAAACTACATGTTTACATTGTGCCTCATACAAAAGGTTTGGTAGAGGTCTGGCTACAGCACGGCACAAACGAGCTGTTTCAGTGCAGAAAGACACATTTTATGCCTGCAAGAACCTTGAGATGGAGTTAAAGACAAACCGTCGTGATCATTACTTTTACTGGGATGTTTTAGCATTAAAGTTTTGGTTCCTATCGTTGCCACACATTAGATGAGGTGCCTGGATAGGTCCTTAAAGTCTCTAGGGAAGTTGGCATGGAAGCATAAATAACAACTGATTCAGCTCCACTTTGATGGGCTTCCATCTACATCTGCCTGACATTCACCATGTCCATCCCGAAACACACACTTGTCCTTTCCCAGCTGTCACTGCCGGCCGTTCCCGAGAGGTAATTGCACCGCCAAATCATTACTGTGCTCTTATCAAATGGCCCACCAAAACTCTTGGTAGCCAACAGTTCAGAACCCTTTCACATAAAACAAAGTGAAATCCAATAAGAAGCAGAACAACAGAGATGAATCTTCTCCCGGACTTGTCTGATCAAAATGATTTCAGATATAAAGTCTCTGTAAAGGGCCCCGCTGTTTTTATTGTAAATTTCCAAACGCGAGGATTTCTAACATGGCCCTGTCACAGCCAAGCTGGCAGTAAACAAGAAGTACCCATACACCTTTGTTGCCTCTGGTAGAAAACAAAAAAAGTAATATACATGATTTGCTTCTGGAGTTCTGCTAATACAGATCAACAAAAAACTGGAACTTCTGGGTTGTTTTCCAGAAGTAATAAAATCGTGTTCAAAAACACAAATTTAGAAAATGACAAATGACTTTACTCAGCAGTATGTCACAAGGGTTCACGCCTAGACAAGGCGAGTCATTTAAATAAAAAGACACATAGAGTTGTTATTCAGTGTCTGCTTTTAGCTTCCTCTAACGAACACCTTATCCCATCAGCTGCAGACCACAGTGGGCGAAATGTCACCAGCTTGATAGAAGAGGATGGAAGAGGTCATTTGCGACTAGTTTTAGATGGCAGAGATTACAGCCAAAAAAAAAAAAAAAATGACAATGTAACCTTTCATTCTTGGCTCAGGCTTGCAACAAAACACACATTGGTTCCAAATTTAATGAATTATTAATAAAATAAGATGGCGGGGGGGGGGGTTATGTGTGTGTGAGTGCTGCAATATGTGTAAACCTTAAAGTAGACTGCAAAGGTGTGGAGGCTTCCCAGCTACAGAGAGCACAGCCTGGGGGAGCAGCCCTTTGCTTGACCCACCCAGGCTCCTGCAAGCAGAAACAACAGAGCAGGAAGCCAGACAGTAGAACTGACTGGTATCCTGCATATGGATGAAACCATTTATATACCAGATCAGATGAGGAAATTACGAGCGGAAAATCAAGTTTCATGTATGCTCTTGTTAAAATCAGGACTTTCTGTCTGTTCTGTTTCGTTGTGCTACTTCTACGTTGCAACAGACTGGACAAGCACTTCATAAAACATGATTCCCGTGATTCGGTCTTATTTGGTTGTCTTTTATTATGAAATGCAGTAATCCTTTCTCGGTGTAGGGGCTGGAGAACGCTGGCTCTGCACCTCTGCCTTACGCCCAGGGTATAATGAAGACCTAAAAAACACACAGTAATCACACGATATTTGCAATATGTTGGGAAAAGAGGGCTGTAACATGCCGAGACTGTTTTGTAATTTAGTAATTCAGAGTTTTACAAAGCTCCTGCACTACTTCCAAGCTGACGCTACGTTTGAACTCACACGGGGGAGTGATAAAATACATTTCTTCCAATGGTTTGGTGATGACTCAAAATGCCTCCTCCTCTGTGAAATGCTTATCTATGCACACATAGACATGTTGCTACACCCTTCACAGCTGAGCTCTCCCAGGCCGCCGCTGACGATGCCCCTCACCTCTCGTTCCTGTACTTTTCGACCAGAGTTTCCTGACATTAAGAAAGCCGCTCCTCAGACGCTGCTGCCCTCAATTTCAAACTAGCCCAAATCCTCTTAATAGATTACGAGCCATCAATCAGCACACACAAAAGAGTGTGAGGGAGTAAACTCAATATCCATGAGTAAGCTTATTTGCCCTGGTGGTGATCTGACAGCTACCACCAGAGAGGGGATGTTTGCACTTTGCCACCACATTACATCTCATCCACAACAGCAGACAAGGCTAATGAAATAGGATATGGTGAGTTCCCCTCAAACAGCCCCGGATATGACAATTGCCATATGGGACCTTTAAAAAGCCGCATCTCGGATAGTCCAGAGGGGCTGTCATTTCGCTTCAGTTTCATTTCAGAGGCAACCCATAGCCAATTAGTCCGGCGGTCATCAGTGGAAGAGGAGAGGCGCTGCGGTCAGTGCTGGTCCTCAGATGGCTGACCTTGGGAGCAGCAGACCTTCCCTGATGCATCTGGGTCTATAGAGGCGGTGGAGCTTAAAGGCATTCCCCCCGATGCACCTCCTGCCCCAACATAGATAGGAGGCAGTAGATTATACAGTGTATGAAATGCGGATCACTTCTGCCCCCTACTGGCAGCAAGACAAGATCCAGCCCCCTGAACTGCTCTCCAGGGACCAACAGCAGCAGCACTAGGTGATGATCAAATGCTGCACTGGTGGTAAAGCTCCGGAGAAGGCCGAGTCGCACGCAGGCCCGGCTCACAGCAGCAGGGCGACGACTCAAGGCTAAGTGGAGCGCGCGGGAAAAAAACCCCCCTGTGAACAAGCACTTTGTGTGATCCGAACTTTCCATTGCAGGAGGACAAACCGACTCCTTTTCAAAGTCACTGAAAGGATCCCCAGAAGTTAGAAGACGAAGCGCTTTTGAAGCTGTTCTTGACTTTCAAAACTAGACCACTCCCGATCAGGAAATTGCACAAAGGACGCGCGCAGCCTCTTTAATTCACACCCTCTGTAATGAGCTTATGAATTATGAGTTTTCTGGGGGAAATAATGGATTTGTATGCTGAAGGAGCAGCCAGAATGACAGTTTCTATAAATGAAAAAAAAAAACGACTCACGCAGTTACAGTCAGCCATTATGGAAATGTCAGGTCATTGCTTTTGCCTCTGATGTAAGGGGCTCTTCACTGCACAATGTTAAATGTAATCCATTAACCATGTGGGCATACTGTAATTACAATCATAACACAATAATCAGGAACTTGAATAATGAATATGGGTGATATGGGCCATGCTTTGAAAGGTCTGTGTCAATCATCACAGTCCTCACCATGAAATCACACAACATGCTTTTTAGTGCTGCGGACGATGGACATCGATGGACACACCAGAGAATCTAGCGTATAGACACAGCAGCAAGCAGTCAGTCAAGATTTATACGAGTGATTCTTCAATTAAACACAAGGGTTAATTTTCCACTTTCAAACCAGGACGATGACTTACACAAATAAAGCTCTTTCACTGGGCACAATGAACCCTGGCAGACGCTACTCTTTGGTTCATCTGCTCGGCAGCACCGCACAATGGAGCCTGGAAGGCATCAACACATCATATCATCTATATATATATATATATATATATATATATATATATATACACACACACATGTAATTGAACTCGAGCCAGAGGGTGAGGCCTACGTGATGCCAGTATCATTACTTTTAACACAGACTGTTAGCATTATCGTCAAGGCCCCATTAAAAGCAACACTCCTCCATATGTTTTAATTAGCCCATCCAATTACCGTCACAGAGTCAACCCCTGAGGTGCATCTACGATAGATGTTCCAAGAGGCGACATTAAAGAATAATACACACTGTTGACGCGATGAGTTGATGTATTGAAGTGTGAAGGCTGAATAGAACAAAGGAGGCACGAAAGTAGACTGATCCAGTGGAAATATTATTAACACAATACAATACATTATATTGTTCAGTCCCTCAGACCCTGTCAGTCTCGTTGAGAGTAGCCTTGGTGATTTTCTAATGTGAAGCCCGCTGCCAGAAATGTGGGAGTACATTTCAGAAGGCCCACAGCTCGTTGTTAAAATATGAGAAATAAAACCAACACATCCCCTGGCGTCTCTGGAGCTTCGATGGTTTTAGCGCCTCATTTAAGCTCTGTTTTTAAAGGTGCTACATAAATAAGGTTATTATTATAATTATCATCATGTTGTTTTAGTGGTAGTGTGGTCTTAGTAGCAACTGCAGCAGTATTCAGGGACATGTGAGTGTATATGTACTTGTTGGCCATATATATCAACATACAGTCCATGTTGATGGACATATATTTTGGGTTCAGAATCAGAATCAAGTTTATTGCCAATCTCATACAGGACTTTTCTTTGATATTTTGGTGCACAACAATAAACATAGTAAGTAGAAAATATAGAGAAAGATGAAGTACTTAAAGTGACGGAGCATAAATATAAAATGTATATGCAAGTCATCTAAAAAGCTATTTTCTCCACTTATATACATCATATCTAATTATAGAAAGCATGATAATCAATCTTAATTCCATACTCCGCAAAAACACAGAAAATGCTGCGTTATAATGCAGTAACCCAATAATCAGCTTTAAGAGACCTCACACTTTTGAGACATATTGTTACGATCTAAAAATGTTTTACAAGAAATCCTAATTACAATTTCCAGTGTCAACAATGAACCTTTAAATCCATTAATCTTTTATTTCCACCTTTACTACAAACACAGCGGTCTGTTACTGCTTTATCTTTGATTGATGATCAGTTAGTGCGTCTTTTGAGGACAGCGTTCTGCAAATGAAAACCTGCAAATCCTACGAACCATAATTTTCATTTTACTGGAAAACCCAAAAGAGTTGGAGGTTTTTCAGGCCCGGATAGTGTCTGCAGTCCTCGTCAGAAGCCCTGGCAGCCGCCTGACGTTGACACATGTTCACACAGGAAAGGGACAAACTGTTACTGCAACATTCAAAGCGCACTATTGTTTTAAGTGTCTTTGTATTATTAAGCTGCCCACATGTTACATCACACTTGGTTGAAGTAGTGGTGTAACATTGCTTATTCTTCCAGGGTTCCTTTGAGGTACGTACAAGTTTTTGGGGTTTTCTCTCAGTGAGTACGTAATACACTCAAGTAAATAGGTATATTGGTATACCATAGAATAAGTACAGTAGTGCTTTATGTCTAATTATGCAGCTAATAAGATCACAAAGCTTGTTAAATCAAATAAATTATTGGCTTTCCTGCCTTAAGACACATCGAATTTCAGACATTTAAAGGACTTGCAGACAACATCAGTAATAGCAGAAGCAGTAAGCAGTTAATTTCTACTGTAGTAGTTGCAGTAGCGGTGGCATTGGTAGTTTCTCAGTCATGATATAGTATCTATTTGTTGACATCAAGTGCGAGTACTTGCCCTGTTGTGTTTTTAATTTAAGTGAAATCATTAGACTAAAACATTTGCGTGGCCCTCATCTCGTCCCATCGCAGTGAGTGGACTTGTATGTATTACAGCACGCGTCGCGGAGAGACTCACGCTGCTACACTCGGCCTGGCGGCTTGTCAGAGACTGCTGAGCTATTATTAAAATCTGTCTTACCGAGCAGAATGAGTGGAGTCACGCTGCGTACAGTCACAGTGTCACTGACCACTGAGATGAGCAAATAAATACACAATCTCTGTCGTTTCCTATCAAGACAAAATAAATGGAGTCATCAAGACTATTGGGCGGCTAATCTGCCAGGCTGAACCACAGCTTTGCCATCACCAAGTGGGGAACATGTCACGGGTCTGCATTTGACAAGAGGTGAAAGGTATTACATGGAACTTCAACAGCCACAAGGTTTAAAAAGGTGCTGCAGGAGGCAAAGCAATGATTGTATCACCAAAGACTGGTCTACACATAATGTCAGGGGTTTATAATGATGACACATCAAACTGTTATCTGACATCTTTAACACAAAGACAGACGGCAGGCGTCACTATAAGATATACAATAGTTTGGTTTTATCTGAATGGTTATTCCTGATAATAATAATAAATAAATATAAAAAGGAATAAATTGCCTTTGTATTTCACTTCATTATGCAGTCTGACATCATGTTCGTGTTAACCGATTTGTCTTCGAGGGGTGTTAATCAATTTAATACTGATTTACTCAATCAGTAACAAGTGGGGGGAAGTGACTAAGTAAGTACAATTTTGAGGTACACATACTTTACTTAAGTATTAAGGCCCGGTCACGCCAGGTTTTTAAATTTAAATCGAAAACGTGAAACTTTGCAGCAAAATCAGTGCCGTCCAGTGGAATTTCTACGCTCGCAGGATCCACTCAAGGAGGCGAAATTGATCCGTGCGAGTGTTCCATGTCGGGTTCAGCTTTGACACCCAAATTTGCACCGTTGACTGATAGCAAGCTTCACAGCGGTGACCTCTGAGGGGACGGAGGGCCCCCAATGCAGGAAGCTCATTAGATGTGTTGCACCACTCGCTTCTATTTAACCTCCTCTGGCGGAGTTGGCAACGTTCCATAACAGAGCAATGGTTTGCAGACGGTTGTGAGGCAGGAGTCGATGGTTCAAATACGTCTTTTCAACATGTGATCAGTATTGAAGTATTGAAGAAACAGCTACACTAGCATCTCTCTTTTCCATTTTATTTACCCCAGATAAATGAAAGACATCATGTTTCATACCAACAGCTTTTGAAAATGTGTTTCCTTGAGTAACACGGTGGACATGACAGAGAGGTTCGGAAAGAAAATGATTATCAAAACTCACCAGCAGATTTCCTCTGAGTGGTGTCGCTTAAAGGAGCAGTACAGTATTTTGCTGCGACGGAGCGGAACATGAAACGTATGGACACACGTAAATTATGTCGTTTTGTGAATTTGATTAACACATCTCCTATGAAGAGGGAATATTTGGGTGTTTCCTCACATGGCCAGAACAGATGTGAGAATGTAGTTTAAAAGAAAACCCTTTAAAAACATTGTTGTTTTATTATTTTATTTTACACTTTAATTAGTGTCTTCGGACATTGAAAACAATTTTGATAGTTTTATGCTGCTTTGGCATCTCCTGTCTGTTGCCTATTCAATATGCTGAAAGCATAATAAACAGTGTTGTCTCAGCACAAAGTAAGCAGAGTTTAGATTTCAGTGTCCATCTACATTTCCAAGCTACAGGATGATGATCAAAGGTTGCTTTGGATCTTTCAGAGAAGCCCCTTAAAGATGAGATGGGTGAGTCACACAGAGTTAGTAAAGTTAGATTTAGTGAATAAGTTCCATCTGTGGATCAAACGTAGGCACAGGTGTAATTTAGCTGCGAGTGATAGCAGCCTGGGATCAGCAGAGAGCTATTCTCTCAGTCATAACCAGAGCAGACAGTTAATTATGGCGTCTAAAAGCCCAAACAAAGAAGATCAGGGGCTGAGTAAAGTAGAATGAAATATGCGTCTTTTCAAGAAGCCGACTTAGATCTCAAAGCGCAAAGTACAAAAACAGATTGAAAGTGTGTCTGAGAGAAGGGTTATGGTATTGTCACAGGAAACCCCTATGACTGACACAACTCCAAAAAGTCGTAAATACTCACAGTTTCCCACAAAAGTCTTTAAAATGGACCATTCGTGTTTTGAAGATCGCGCCTCGGGTTGCAAGTAGAAGTAAAAGACGAAAAATCGTGCAAGACATCATCATAACTGGGTAAGCAATTATAAATATACACTCCAGTGCTGTTTTGGCACGACATTAAGTTGGATGTTAATTTGAGAAATACAACTGCATGTAATATACTTGACTGGTGATTAAATTATCAGCAGTGCATTACAAAAAATAAAATGAAATGACTGATATAAAGTAATTATGTACAATATATGACCTGCTGTCACCTGTTTGAATATTTTCACGTCAATAAGGTTTGGTCCACAGCTTTTGTTGATGTGGCTCTTTCTCTTGACATGCAACACATTTTAACCCTCATAAGTTGAGCTCTTATTCTTCTTATCCTTCCCTTACGTAAATATCACTAACAAAAATCGGACACTTCAGTAACAATAGTGATTCAACTGTGATCGTCAGAGAAACTACATGTGTCCCTGTAAAATAAAGAAAATGAGCATATTTCACATGCTTTTTTTGTTTTCATAGCAATTTAAAGCTCCTATGTGTAGGATTCAAGTTAGCGTCAAACACGACACTGTGGCTCACAGCAATCCAATTATTATTATTCTGAGTAATAGAATAATAAAGATCATTTGGAAAGATGCACATAAAGATCTGCCCTCTGTTGGTTCGCCACAACAAGTGACCCCTTTTACGTTACACATTTGATATAGTGCTATCAGAAATACAAATAGTGCGGCTGTAAAGCATCTTGGTTTCACCTGCGTATAGTAGATTACTTGTGTTTATTATTATTATCATCATCATCAGTGCTCATTCCATTATTTCCCCCATTTCTTTGTTTCTGACATTTTCATTTGTTTCTGTTCTAGTTTTCTGTTTGCTGGCTGCTTTGCTTTATGCATTTCTGTCTGTAACTCGGCTGAATTGTCGTACTGGTTGTGCCAGCAGTGATATACTCATTTGTATGTCTGTGCATGCATTTTCTTGTCTGGGACATCCTGTATGTACATGTGCACACAACCTAACAACGGACTCAATACGCATGTTTGGAAATTCTCAATAGGAGAAACAGGAAAAAGGAAAATTGAAGCAACAGACTTATTTAACCTGTGTGAATGGGGGAGAGGGTTGATACGGTGATTTAATGCCTGACATGCCACGACAGCTCCAAAAACACATGTAAGTGTTTTGTTTATGAAGAAAGAAATAAAACGGCATATGCACTAAGACATAAATGTGGCTGTGTTCATTATGAACCCGCACACTAACTAACTTGCTCCAGGTATGTTGCCTCCATGAGTGGGAGGCATGCCAGACTACAGTACATGGCCTTGGGGTGTCCTCATAAAAACCTATACAATAAAACCTGATGCATTCCACAGCGGTTACATAAGGCCACAGCATTCTGGAGGAGAATCCAGGATCAGCATGCTGCTACTGGAAGATCATTATTGGCCATTAGCCAGTCCCATATGGGAACAGCAGCAATGACATTATCTCTGTGCACTTGGACCAACTTCACCCGTATGAACACATCATACAGAGACCACAAGAAGGGCAAGACTGTTGTGAATCATGATGAAGTTCGTGGCTTGCTTCACCCTCCTCACCTCCGCAGTCCACGCCGGTCTGCTGAGAAAAAGACAAGCTTGCCCGCAGGTGTGCGATGCCTCTCACTGCGCTGCCCCGCCGCAGGCCTGTTACTACGGGCAGGCGACGGATGGATGCAGCTGCTGCGTGGTGTGCGCGGCCGGGGAGGGCGAGGTCTGCCGGGGCGGCCTCTCCTGCGGCGACGGGCTGCGGTGCGACTCCGTCCCGAGGAAGCTCGGGGGGCTCCACGGCTCCTGCGTGTGCGCCTCCTCCGGCCCGGTGTGCGGCAGCGATGGCAGGACCTACCCCAGCATCTGCCGCCTGACAGCCGAGAACAGGAGAGCCGAGCTCGGCGAGACCCTCCCGGTCATTTTGATCCAGAGGGGTCCGTGTGATTCAGGTGAGTTGTGTGATTAACTTTTCTTTCATTCTTTGGTTTGTATAATGGAAAATATTTGCCTGCCCAGTGTTATTAAGGAGACATCAACAATAACATGGGCTATATTTGATTAGCAAACTTGCTGATCAGTAGAATTCATATGTGTGCTATTACTGTTACTGTTATTATTAAGACTGGTACTTCTACTTCTCCCAACTACATATAGCCTAATATAATACCACATATATAATAGCCCAATAATAATGTTATTATACCATGTACTTCTCAAACCTCAGTACCAACCTCAGTGTAGATATTAAAAAGTGTTAACAATAAAAGACCATATGAAGCTGAAGGGTTCCTTCGAAAAATAATAAGTCATACTTTTGCATCTTACAGTTGTAGTTACTACGGATTCGATGACATACAACATGTTTATTAGTGAGCTCTAGAGGTGCTGGTAGGTGGATTTTGTTACCTTCGGACAGAACCAGGTCAGCTGTTTCCAGTCTTTGTGCTAAGCTAAGCTAGATGGCTGCTGGCTGTAGGCTTTTTGGACAGCTATGAGAGTCGCATCAATCTTCTCATCTAACCCCCAGCAAGAATGCAAAGCTTATTTCCCCAAATTGTCAACTATTGCTTTAAGTACAGGATCTGAATTCATCATCCACCTTGGCAATGACCTTTAAAAAAAAAAGGTTTTTAAAAGAATAAATATGTAATATGAATATGAAACATGTGCAGTAGATGATAGGCTTAGGCTTGTAAGTTTCTGGACAGCAGAGAAAAGAAATGAGAAAAGCCATGACTCAGCTGCGGAACGTCTTCTCGGGCTCATGAAGGAGCTTCGCCAAGTCTCGGAAAATAAACCCCAATTGTGTCATAGTGATCAGGGTTAGCTCAGCTTAACAGAAAGCCTGCGTCACAAACTGGGTTGTGAAGTTTCAAAGACGTGGGCTTTACGCAGGCAGGTAGGGTTTAATGAAAGAGGCTGAGTATGAGATGCATTATGGGAAGTGTAGTATCCAGTGTTTTTGGAGCTTGACCCACAGAGACTAAAAGTCAGGATGTCTCGGTCACTGCTGCTCCAATTGTGTCCATTACTTTTATTTAAATCTGTCTTTTGTGAGCCCTCCAGTGTTATGGAAGTGCAACACTAAATCGCTGCAGTTCCCCTTTAAACCTCAGCTGTTCTGTTGGTGCTCGTGTGACCTAACAGACTGTGGAAGTATCTGTCAGGACTGA
Organism: Gadopsis marmoratus; assembly: GCA_036023855.1. Classification (NCBI taxonomy): domain Eukaryota; kingdom Metazoa; phylum Chordata; class Actinopteri; order Centrarchiformes; family Percichthyidae; genus Gadopsis; species Gadopsis marmoratus. The sequence goes on along the minus strand of JAVQJF010080640.1, from coordinate 3,085 downwards.
AGTCACGGCGCTCCGTAAACATTCTCTGAACAAATAAAGGTTTGAAATATGATCAGATCTTTCTATTTGCCTGGTGTGTGGCACTTGATAAAAACCCACTCATCATCACCTGTGCTCTGTAATTTGACTTGAGAAGCTAATAAGCTATGCCGAAGACTGTGCAAGACTTTTATATTGGATGAGAAGGATATATATAGTCATTTTATTTATTTAACCTTTATTTAACCAGGAAAAAGACTCATTGAGATTAAAAATCTCAATGTTCTGGCCAAGACAGGCAGCAGCATAGACAACACATTTTCAGACATAAAACCTACATAACAAAACAAAAACAAATTAGAATATATATCTGTGAAATGTGTCTTCCCACAAAGCTTTGATATAGTGTGCTTCCAATGTTCTGCATATTCATGCGCAGAAGCACAACAAGACAAAATGCAGTCACAAATCCCTAATGATGGTGTTTAATTCTCCTGAGGGAATCCCAGCACCACACTGCTGTGCAAATATATCCTCTTCATTTTCCCGTCCTGCGCTATCCATTTTCATAATGTGCAGATTCTTATCATCGCCATCCACAGAGGAGAGAGAATTCATCCTTCTTTAGACCTCCTACGGCTGCTCTATGCAAGCAGGTATGAAAAAGCTCGCAATGTAGAGGGAGCCATAAAATCTAAAATAAATAGTAAATAAGAAACAGAAACTTCCCTGTTAGGAGGTGTTTTCTTCTGAAGAAGCCTGGTTACCAGTAGTGATATGATTGAAGGGAATCTGTGACCACTGACGATAGGCCAGGGTGTGGCCAAAATTAACTGACCTAGCCAATGTGCATAGCTAGGTAAGAGTTTTATTTTTATTCATTGTTTGATTTCTTTTTACAATGTAAATGAGAACGTAGGGCTGCATGGTTTTTTTTGTACCACAACAAAGCAATGTGGCTTGTTCTGCGGACCCCATTAGCCATTTTTGTAAAAAAAACAAACAAACCATATTTTATGGTTTGAAGTTGACGATTGCGTAACGGTGCTGTGCAGTATTTGGTTTAAAAAAACTTTATACTCTATGTAGCCAGATCTGCAAGAGCTATTTCTTGGTCGGGACCACGATGTATAATAAGACCTGGATATGGCTCAGCCTCGTTTCCAGTGTTGTCCAGTGGCCACTCGTGGCATTGCAGAAGAATTTGGTGACGCTAAAGGCATTTTCACTGCATGCCACCATTGTAAAAGAGAAGTCTGTAAATCTGAGTCACGAACACCTCGAACTGCAAACAAGGTTAATTATGACTCTTTCTATTATGAATTTTTGACCCATGGATGTTTTAGGTTTGTAAAACGTTCCTCGAGCTAAGGAAAAACAATTTTATAATCCATGACATCATCACAATATAAACTCGTGGGCGGGGCCAGCAGTAGAAACACTACTGCGCATATTCAGTGGGCTGCAGTTCTTGTTGGGCTGAATAGGCGCCATCTTTGGAGCTGGTATCCAGTTCTTATATTACATCCATAGTCGAGAACCGTACCTTCCTGGAGTGTAGTTGCCTGGCAACTGGTCCCCACCAACAAATAGTCGGGCACATACAGTAAGCCTTTGTAAAACGGCTTTAGAGGTGATGGTGGGTGACTTTTGTTGCCTTGGGACAGAGCCAGGTTAGCTGTATCCCCCTGCTTCCAATCATTATGCTAAGCTAAGCTAAGCTAACCTAACCAGCTTGTGGCTGTAGCTTTGCATTTCCTCACACAGTCTTCCCATCTAACTCTCGGGCAAGAAAGCGAATACGCATATTAGCATTAGCCTAGCATTTTACTTTAATATTGGATGACTCCGCACATTGCAATTTATTAAATGCCAGCATTCACTCTCAGTGCAAGAAGTAGCCTTTAATGTAATGATAAGTGTTGGTGAGGTCTGCCTATCACCACTGTTTCATTATTTCAACGGCATATCTGCAACTGGGTGTAGTAGCCAGCGAGCCTTACGCTGCCCCGGATATACTGTATGTGGCTAGTAACTAAAACATACAGTGATGATGAAGACATAGGATACATTGTCACTGTGTAACTAAAGTTAATGTCTGTATGTATGCCTTATAAATAAAGTTGATTATGTTCTATGTTCATGTAAATTAAATCAAAAAGCAGCTGTCAACTGACACTAATGCTAGCTAACACTAATGGTATTTACAATGGTAAGGTCTTATAGGAAAACCCGCAGACTGTAAATCCTTATGGACTAACAGCTGCACAGAGCTGCAACAATACTGTCTAAAAAAATGAATGTGATTGTTACATAATGTATGTATGCATGTATGTATGTATGTATATTTTAGCATGCTGATTGGCTTCTGTTCTTTTAATGGGCTTCCAGCAGAATGCATGCTGATTACATGTCGGAATTCATGCGACCTTCAGCAAGCGCTTGCCTCATCGAATCCCCCAAAAACAGGCTCGTCGGGGTTAGCACTGCAGGGTCAGTTCACCCGAAATACAATGCATATATGAATGAGAAAAAGCTAAACCCGTGCAACCCATGCTGCCGGCGTAGAGGAGGCCAGACGAGGACAACGTGACCCCGTGACTTGCAGATAGCCGTGTGTATGTCAAGAGGCCTGTCAGTACGTTTCATCACTTCCCACTGCTGCTGAGTAACCACGGTGACCAGGAAACAGACAAGCCAGAAACGTACATTGGCATATCCACAGCTACTCTGTCTGATTGATGCAAGATGAGTGAGTGAGTGAGAGTCCACCACTAATGTATGTTCTCCCACCGTAACACTACAAAGAAACTGCTCACACGTCGAACCACTGGTCGTGTTCCCTATTGACTGTTTTGCTTACTGCTATTAACGGCCATATTTTCACTGCACCATCGCAGTCGGTATTTAATTATGTTGAACGCCTTGGTCTTCTTCAAGCTTTGTGAAATAATATTAAGTCTGAAATTCAATATCATTCCAGCCTTGTTTACAGGTATTTGTCTTCTTCACGGAGAGCTTGGGGGGGGGGGGGGGGGGGTCAAAGACCACGTTTTACTGCAAAATATAAAATTTGTAAAATTGGGATTTGAAAAATTTTGGAATG
>JAVQJF010080633.1:0-11489 GCA_036023855.1 Gadopsis marmoratus | reverse complement strand
GCTTCAGCTATTTCTTCAGCCAGTATTATTAAAAAGTAATTAGATTGTGACCTGGCACGGAGTAATGACCACATGTTTGTCTTCCAGTCGAGATCAAATGGATTTCCTGCCTCGTGTTTCTCTGGTTTCAACACAACTACACAAAGAGTGGTGTGTGTCATCAACAACTGATCCGCCCCGGAAACAGGCTCAATGTTATTCTGAGGGGGGGGAGGGGGGCTCGTCTGCCTGAAGTGATTCTCCAAAGAAGCCTGTTTCTGAGCAGGAGGGATCGATCACACTTTGAATGCGTTTTCATTTCCTGCGTTTAAGCAGCACTGAGCTGAGCGGCTCAGTTTAACCGTTAATGGAAGAGGTTCCACACTTGATCTTGTGATCTCGGACATTTATTACTACATTCTGGACATCAACAGGTGAGTCATTTTAACTGACACAAACTTTAATTCTGCATAAAATTATTAATACTTTAAGACTTTATCATGCATTCTAGTAATTTAGCTCAGACTTTATGCATGCAATGGAATATTTTGTCCTCAAGTTGATGTGTTGAAGCACGAAAAATGGGCAAGTGGAAGGATGTGAGTGACAAGGAACCAAACTGTGATGCTGGACGACTGGATCAGAGCATCTCCAACACTGCAGCTCTTGTGGGGTGTTCTGGTCTGCAGGGGGCAGAACCTACCAGAAGTGGTCCAAGGAAGGAGAACCGCTGAACCGGAGACAGGGTCATGGATGGCCAAGGCTCATTGGGGAGCGAAGTCTGGACCGTGTGGTCTGATCCAACAGAAGAGCTTCTGTAGCTCAAACTGCTGAAACAGTGATGCTGGTTCTGACAGAAAGGAGTCACAACAGTTTGTTGCATATGGGGACGCTCAGGGTGTCCTGCTGACTGGATGTTATGGCTGATCGGCAGATAATAATAATAATAAACTTTATTTATACAGCACCTTTCATACAAGAAATGCAGTTCAAAGTGCTTTACAACAAAGATATTAAACGCACCAAGTGCTTTACAGAAGAGAATGCCATAAAACAGAAGTGCAGTTAATAAAAGTAAAACTTAACAGATAGTAATATTTAAAAGCAAATAAAAAGCAAATTGCAGATAGCTTATTAAAGAAATAAAACTTAAATAGAATGTAGGAAATGGCAAAAATAAAATTAACATATTTGAAAGAAAACAGAAGAAACAGTTAAGAAAAATAAAACTTGACAGCTAAATTTAAAATAATGTTTAAAATGTTTTAAATTTTATATCAGCACACCGCAGGCGGAAGTGGGAGCATGTGAAAGCATGCGGTTGATGGTACAAAGTGTACTACGCTGGGTTTTAGGTTTCCACACCTGCGAGAACAAACGCAAACAGGAATTCATCTAAAGCCATTTCTGCTGTTTGGGCAGACTTACAACTCGAGTGAAGGTTCAGATAAAATCAAAGTGTGGGTTCTGGGGGTCATATCACGTGAACCCTGTTGGCCCAGCGATGAGCATCTGAGGACATGGTTGGATCAAGCTGTTAAGGGGGCAAACGTTTCTAAAACTGGATAAACAGGGTACTTCTACAAAGCAAGGACTATATTGCACTCAAGTAATGCAGATTCTCTAAAATATTGCAGTTAATAAAAATACCTATAATCAACTGACATGTAATAAACCTGGGACTTTCTGGGCCCCTGTGGGTACTGGACTTTGAGCCTGGAGAAGCTGGCCACTTTGCTCGCTTGGTAATACAGCCATGTCCTATAATCCACTGCATGATCATGTTTATGGGTTAAAATTAGACAGAAAACCTAGAGTCAGTTCCAAAGTCATGTTCAGGCAGGTTTGAATGAACCAGGTCTGAAGTGGGTCCAGATCAGGTCGAGGCTGAGCTGTGGTCTGTGACAGATCAGAAGGTGGAGAGAGCAAAGTGTACAGTACATGTACAGTGTGTGCTACCAGGACGCTCAGAGCTTCCTCCTGTGCTTCTCTGCTTGGCAGGAGGGGTACGTTGAAGTCATGTGTGGTTGTCTTGGTGATGCTGTATGCTTTGGGATGAATTCAATTGAAGTTTTTTCTGTATTTTAATCTTTAATTCATTCCCAATTGGACCTAACATCTCAAGCATGTATCGGAAATACAAAGATAAGTTTGAATTTCAATTTCTGAGCAAAAGTCACGTCCTCAAGTGGCTAATGTGACCCAAAGCCTGTACTTGGGATTGACCTCGCTTTCCCTTGTTTTACTGTAAATCCCTGGCGTTATTTCAGGATAGCTTGTTATTGTGGGATGCCTTGCAAGCATGTGAGAATCACTGCCGTAGGTTTCAGAGATGAATTATTTCCTTTACTGCTCTCTGGGATGTTTTATTGTGGAATCACCGCTGTGGCATAAAACATCATTCCGTCACGTCTCTGACATCAAGACAACTGCAAACCCAGGGCTCAGAGGAAAGAGACCAATAAAAACTTTATTTGTAAGTCAAATAGAATGAACAAAACCAAACCTACTGATAACTATCGACTTTGAAACAAAAAGTCTTTGGTATTAATAAGAAGGTCTCATTGGACCCGGAGGGAAAACCCTGACTCAGAGAGCAAAGACCTTTGTGTTCCAGCACAGCTGTTATCTCCGAAACCTCCACGTAACCTCAAGAAACATTCCCTCTGAGGGAATTCATCACCACAAAAACAGCGGCTTTCTGTTTGTTAAGCCTCGTATGGCCTATGGCTCACAGATCTAACTCCATGAATCATTAATTGAGAATAGACCAGGGGCCACACTTCTCAAACGTCTACGAATTAAAGACCCAAAGACCTACAGTAGCATAGTGGTCAGAAATGTTTGGCTAAAAGTGAAGAATAAGACACATTTACAGCTTGCAAATAGTGAATTAACCCTAACTGTTCGCCTCCAATTCAACCCGCATCCATTTAAATGGATGATAAATCCACCAGTGTGGCTTAAATCAATGAAAATTGTGTTTTTAGGGAATCTTGAAGCTGTGCATGCCATGCCTGTGTGTCTTTTTGATGGGACAGTAGTGAGTCACTGTCACGAGAGCATGTATGGTGCACGTAAGGAACAGAGGATCGCAAGAAATAACCAAATTATAACCAATCAATTCCCAGAGGGCCCTGAGGTAACTCTGTTGTGATATGGTGCTATATAAATAAAACTGGATTGAGCTAACAAACAAGAGGGGTTGGGGGGGTCAAGGTATTTGAGCTGCCATTTGACAGGTTATTGATCTGGTTAAATGTTAGTTCATGTTGAATTAATAGTTCTAATCAGATAGACGTTATGAGGGATCTTTATGACATAGCAGCGAGGACAGTGTTGTAATGGTTCTAAAATGTTAATATAATAGAGATGAGTTGAGACAAAGAAAACACAAATACAGAAATCTCTCAGGTGGAGAAACCAGAATGGTTCCAGCTTTTACAGAAAGGTGTGATCTCCTGCAGGACACACGGAGAGAGACTGACAGAGAAAAAAGGTTTTCAGGGTTCTTTAAGTCAGCGAGTAGAAATAGAAATGAAGGATGTTGAGTTTGATCTTTCACATAAATCCACAATGTACCTTTGAGCAGTTTGGTGATACAGGCTCCGGTGGTGACCTGTGTGTCCTGCATGATCTTTGCTGGGAGCTCTGCTACGTGCACGCCCGACACAAACCGCTCTCCCACTGCTCCTCTGCAGGGTCAAGAGGGGCTGTTTATAGGAAACATCAGCAACCCAAAGTTCCAAAAACCTCAACACTCACGTGACCAATATTGCAGCTAAAATGGGCTGTTAAGCAATTTTAATGTCCATATTGAATGTTCCTGAGGCTTTTGGTGAGTATTTCCTCCAGAGGTTTACAGGTGCTGAAGCCCCTGAAAAAGTGTTTAGATCTAAAGCCCTTTAAGGCAGCTTGACCCCACCTAGCCATTCAATTGTAGTGGGACTTTTGGGAAACATCTTCATCTTTAGGTTTTCAAGTCTGTTTTTGCAAACCTGTAGTGAAGTAAGAACCTCCCTTATTTCACTCATATCTTGGTCAATACGTGAAATGTTTACCCTGATGCCAAATACATTCGTCTTTTCAGAGTACTGGAAGTTACTTTTGAGGAAATAGAAACTTTTTCTATGAACACTACATTATGTTTGACACAGTCCTGCAACACTTCTCTGACTTCCGGCTCTATATCTGAAGTGTATCTCAATTATAATGAGAGTCACTTCCTTTATTGAGCATTTCCTCTTTTTCACTTCTGCTATCTCCTGCAACATTATGTTCCAGGGATGTGCGTTGTTGGCATCATCTCAGCCTCTCGAGAAGTTCATGGGAAAAAGTCGCGGGGGAGGGGACCTGAGGGGAGAGCACAGCAGAGGAACTTTTCACCCGGAGAGGATGGAGACGACTGTGTCCTGCACGTGCAGAATTAGCAACAGCAGCTCCATCTGATCTTCAGTAAACCTTCTTTTTTTCTTCTTGTTACAGCTGTGTGAGCTGAGCAGGTGTGAGCGAGTTGCCACAGCTACTTGGGTAATCTGGTGGATGTCTCTGAAGGTGTTGGAGGTGAGGAGGCTGAGCTCAGTGGCTGCCGGGCTGCAGCTATGGTCGTTGAGGTGAGGTTTCCTCCCTCCTCATCAGTGACCCCGCCGTTTGCCTCACCATGCCGGACGACCCCGTCGCCTCCGCCCTCTACATCGTCCTGGAGCTGCTGATTGCTGTGTTCTCCGTGCTGGGCAATGTGCTGGTCTGCTGGGCCGTGTGCCTCAACAGCAACCTGCAGAGCATCACCAACTTCTTCGTGGTGTCGCTGGCGGTGGCCGATATCGCCGTGGGCGTCCTGGCCATTCCCTTCGCCATCGTCATCAGCACCGGCTTCTGCTCCAACTTCTACGGCTGCCTGTTCATCGCCTGCTTCGTGCTGGTTCTCACCCAGAGCTCCATCTTCAGCCTGCTGGCCATCGCTATAGACCGCTACATTGCAATCAAAATCCCACTCAGGTCAGTGGCCCAGAGGACTCAGTCCTGGGGACATTTTAGTAGTTACAAGTCTGGATGTGGATGTTTCTTATGCAGTTATAGGAGATAGATAAGTCATAAGTTGTGGCTTTGTTAATGGTCAATAAATCATTTATTAATGCTTTATATATAAATTATAAGCTGTTAATAAGAACCACGTCTCGTATCCAGGTTGAGAAAAACCCTCTTACTTAAACTAAAATACATTTATACATTTATGAACAATATGCACAACTGCAGATAGAATTCAAGCCCTTTATTAATGACTTATTAACATTAAGCATTAAGAGCTGCAGACTATTAGGCTAATTAGAAACTAACGTATACAAATGCATTAAAATCCACCAAAGGGATTATTCACAACCTGGCATCCCAAAGGTTCAACGGTTGTCCTGAATAGTTTGATTACCTGATTTATGAAGTATTAGACTATTAGTAAAACAAACTTGTCACAACTTATAAAACTCTTCATAAAGGAGCCTTTTTATAAAGTGGCACCAAAGGTTCTTCAGTATTGTGGAAATGTGAGGAGATACAGTACGTCTGCAGGAAACAAAATAAGATAAAGTGCATGATTTAATATCCTTAAACAGAGAGAATGCCTTTAAAATGTGCCATCACTTGTTCCCAGGCAGTGGAGGTCTCACAATAAAACCTCACATTTCGTGATATTTCCTTCTATCAGCCATTACATTAGAACCAGAATGTCTAGGCTGAATAATTGTGTCCATAAATGGCGTCTCCCATGAGGCCGTGTCCCTCTGGAGCAATCAAATAACTGCTCTAATTGCTTCTACAGAGTGTGTAACCGCCTGTGTAATCTTACTTTATTATTTATTTGATTTAGCGTTCAGATAAACTAAGGATGGTATGTCTGCAGGCACTGAACCTGTCACCCAATCACACGCTGATCAGCAGCGATGCTGTAGCTCAAGCTGTGGCATCATCATACAAATACTCGGAACCTCAGAGCCATGTCGAGCTCGTCTTCCTGTTTTCAGGAGTCACGCTCTGTTTTTCACACAGCCTCGTCCTCCTGCTGAAGATACGTGAGGGTTTCTCTTGGTTGTTTTCTTTGCATCCCTGATGGGGGGTGGGCTTGTTGTTGCAGCACTGACCTTTGCACTTTAACATCTCAAGAATGTGAAAGAAACAAGCTAAATATCTCAGCTGCTCTCCCACACTACACTCAAAATAGACTCTTCCATTCAAGAGTCCTGAAAGACTTTTCTTGCTTGTCTTTTCTATTTTAGGTCCAGGATGAGAAGTGCTTCCACAGAGCAATCAGCTGAGCAAATTATAAGTCATGGGGAGCTTCATATACTGTATACAACAGATTATTAATTCAGTGTACAGCCTTGCAACTAACAAGAGATAATGATGGAAGCATGCTTATAATCACTATAGATGTTTTAGTAATGGCCTCTAACAGAGTTTTGAGCTGACAGACTAATGTTCTGTCGTCTCCGTCTCCAGGTACAACAGCTTGGTGACGGGCCAGCGGGCACGAGGCATCATCGCCATCTGCTGGGTTTTATCCATCATCATCGGTCTGACCCCGATGATGGGCTGGCACAAGCTGTCCCAGAGCACCAACAGCACCTGCCTGCCTGGCCTGATGAAGTGCCTGTTTGAGGAGGTGGTGGTCATGGAGTATATGGTCTACTTCAACTTTTTTGCATGTGTACTGATTCCCCTGCTGCTGATGCTGGCCATCTACCTGTGTATCTTCATGGCTGCTCGCCACCAGCTCAAGCTGATCGAGATGAAAGCGGTTCATGGAGAGAAGTCGCGCTCCACGCTGCAGAAAGAGGTCCAGGCTGCCAAGTCTCTGGCCATCATTGTTGGGTTGTTTGCGGTCTGCTGGCTGCCTTTACACATCATCAACTGCTTCACCCTCTTCTGTCCTCAGTGTGAACGTCCTCCGCTCTGGATCATGTATGTGGCCATCATTCTCTCCCACGGCAACTCTGTGGTCAACCCCTTCATCTACGCCTACCGAATCCGGGAGTTCCGACAAACCTTCCGCAAGATCATCCGGCGCCACATCCTGGGCCAGCAGGAGCGGTTTGAGAGCGGCAGCCGTAAACGCAACTCCACTCACAACAGCATCACTGACTCCATCAGACTCAAGGCAAACGGCCTCAGCTTTGACCTTTTCACTGAACACAGCAGCAGCAGCAGTAGCTGTGAAAGCTCCTACCCCTACCCTACTCACATCTCTCCTGTAGGGGGCGGTCTGGTGGCAGTATCCCACCCCCCTCTGTCAGTCGTCATCTCCCACTGTCCTAAGATGGGTTCTTGTCCGCTGAAAACCCTCAGACAGACTCAAATCCCCATAGGTCATCATCTATAGCACGTGGAGCAGCAGCAGGACCAACTGGACCAGAGGTCAAACAGAACCTCGGCTCCGTCCCCCAGCTCGCATCGCTGCTGGTAACAGTGTCCTGGCACATGCACAGGAGGCATCAGTCACTAGTGTTCAGGAGCCCGGCAGCAACTCTCAGAGGATGGAGATAAGTCCTGATCCGCAGTGGGATCTATCTTTCTACTTGAGGTACAAGATCGTACTAAATTATTAATACAATGTTCAGTTTTTCAGGGATGTGGATATAAATGCACTCTGATGGCTTTAACCTCATACCACCACCATGTATCATGGGTAGAGGATTATTTCTTAAGTAGTATTGCACCATTTTAGGACCTGCATGGTGCACAGACAGCACCAAACCGTCTTCACATTCAGCCTGTTCCTTCCTCTTGCATTGGAGTTCAGCCTCATGGCAGAGATTCACGTGTGTTCCGACATGAAATCACTTGGTTCTGAGTTCATTTTCCACCCAGCTGCTCCATGTGGCGGTTCACCAAAAACAAGAACAGTACTTTCACCAGTGGTCAGATTGGGTCCTGTTTGTGCCAATAGCAAAGTTGGTAACGTGATGCTGAAATGGAACCGTATATTTCTGTTTGCTCAGCATGACAGTGTGACTTGACTGTTTATTTAAGTTGTATTCATGTCAATGTTGACTTCTGACATAGTTTGATGAATGATGGGAAATTATTTGTGAATGGTTTCATTTTACACTTAAATCAAAATCATGGAGAAATTCTGTTTCTTTTTATATTTCCTGGTGAATTTGTCCAAAGTCCAGTGCAGCTACTGCCATCTGTGTTCTCACAAGCAGGCTAGCACAGAGTCCTGCCTTTAAATAAATCCATTCTCAAAGTGTACTCACTGTATTTGCCTTCAGAGGTGGCCACAATTTGTGCAGCCATCATTCAGTAGCTGTAGGAACAGCTCCAGGCTTCCCACCAGGCAGGGTCATGTTTCATATTAGATCTGGAAGTCTATACAACTGAGTCAGAGATCTGGTTTGCCGATTCTAGGAAACGGTTAATTAAGCTATCAAACTATCTTCGGAGTTCTTTATTGTCCCAGCTCTTATCGTAAATCCCATGCGAGTTCAGGTTACAGGCCACCGGGCCCACTTCTTTTTGAAAGCCTCCCCAGAGGCCTTTTATGCTCTTTTTTAGGATTCACTACAGAGACCTCCCAAGTCCTGTGGTCTGCTGCTGTCCTGTGTGGACACAGCTGGTCTCCTCAGCTGGGTCATATCATAAATAAAGTTTATTATATCAAGGTTAGGATTCAAACTTCTAGACTATTACAGCTCGTCAGTGTAGTTCAAAAATGCACTAACCAATGTCTTATATTATAGGAACAGTTTGACATTTTGAGAATGAGCTTTTTGCTTTCATTTGCTGTCATGCTGAGTATTAGATGAGAGGATCGATGCCACTCATGTGTCTGTACAATAAATATGAAACCAAACTGCAGCCGGTTAGAATAAATGGGTCTTTACTTGTATGGCACCTTTCAACCGGTTCCCAAAGCGCTGTAACAGTAGTGCAATTCCCCCATTCACACACTGATGGCGACGCAGCTGCCATGCTGGGGGAACTTAGGGTTCAGTGTCTTGCCCAAAAACACTTCGATATGTGGAGCCAGAATCGAACCACCAATCCTGGGATTAATGGACGAGCGCTCTACCTTGTGAGCCACAGCCCCCTGAAGACTGGAAACGGAAGTAAATAGATTAAAATATTATTTCTCGTTTGGTTTTTGATGGGTTATGTGCCGGACTATTTCTTGGCTGGTAATTTTTACACTTTGGTTTTGTACCTTCGGACCAGGCTACCTCTTTCCACCCGTTTTCAGTCTTTATGCTAAACTAAGCTAAGCGGCTCCTGGTGGTGCTTTTACTGTTTTCTTTCAGTCTTACCACTCACCAGTTTCTGTTTTTGGTCTCTGTGATTTCCTGAGTGAAATATCTGGCTCGCCAGCTGCTAAAAGCTCCACTGTGTTCATCAGCTCGCCGCCAACTGTGTTGGTGCTGAACAGGAAGTGTACTGTGGGGTTTTAAGAGCTATTTCGCTGAAAACAGCTGCTTCCTGCCGTCAAAAACATACGACAGCGGTGACAGTTAAGCTAAACAGTAAAGTTGTGGCCAGACAGCCAAACAATGAGCTTAAACTCATTTTAAAACAGGTGATAGTTCTCTGTAGGTTCATCACTACAAGCAACTCCTTTCACATTGTCATGTAATATTGTACATATAAAAATATTGATTATAGCCACCTTAAGGACGTTACCGGATCTCATTTAAGCAGATTGGGCTACAGAGCACCTGCATTGCTGTCGATTTAGCACCGTAATGTATAACTGTACATTATGAATTGAGAGATAATAGTGATTAGAGTTATTCTTAAGTAAGCTCTGTATTGGGGATTTAAACTTTAACTCAGTGGTATTACAGAAGGCAGGTGTTGTCATGTCGTAGTTCCAACCTGTGGTGGCAAACAGTAAAGCCTCTGGACTCTGGAGCAACGGAAGAAGGTCATGTGGTCTGATGTCCAGTCTTTATGCTCCCTAGCAAATTGAAGCTTTTGTTCCCCAGTTAGCCTCACAGATAAGTAGTTTTCTTACCTATTTGCTTAGTTAAATCCAGGTGGTGACTGTTTCTGGCCAGGCAGTGTACATATTCAATTCAATTTTATTTATATAGCACTATATCATAAGAGTTATCTCATAGCACTTAATATAGAGCAAGTCTAGACCAACTCTATATGTATAATATATATCTATACATATATTACATAATAGATTGTTGACACATTTCTGTAATGTTTGCTTTATTGTGAAATGCTGCATCATATGACATCTTTGGGCCTCAAACTGTTGACATGAAACCATGTGAGAAGTTTAGAGGCGAAGTGTTTCTCTGGTGGAGCCGCTAACAATTCATAGACATCTGAAACATGAGGAGCAACAACTACGCTCTGATTTTATGTAAGAGGTCTGTAATGAAGTTCCCTTTCATTACTGGTACATGTATGAATATATGCATGTATATCATATCATAACAGAAGGAACACACATCACACATGTGATTGAAGACTTTTATGGAATTGTTTGGTTGCTGTGTGCTAATGATGATGCCTGGCAGCTGGGCATCATCTGAATCTGGCCCTGGAAGATGGATAAAACATACATTTACTGTGATTCCTTGTTGACTGTGGTTGTGTAACAGTTGTGTAACGGTGCTGTGTATTATTGGATGTCACTCACCTCTGTCTCTTCCTCGGGGTGTTCAGGCCAAAGCGTTCCCAAGCCATCTGAACACCATATGAAGGTTCCGGGAGAGACCATCTCGTAATTGGAGTGGGGGTGGCTATGAATTTGAAGCAGTCATTGCATGGTTTTATGAGGGGTAGGATAATGGGGGGATGTGCCTGAGGATGTGGCCCATTTTAATGGTGTAATGTTATTTATGTATGTAAATGTAGTAGAGGGTTTTCTATGTTTAAATGTTTGGGGAGGAACTGGGGTCCCTGTTGTGGTGAAGCAGTCGTGGGTGTGGCAGGCAGCAGGCTATATAAGGCGGCCATGTTCTATCTGATAGTCTGTGGTCACAGTATTTATATGGGTGAATGATCTGGTTCAATGTATATGTGAAGGTGAAATAAACACCTGGCTGGTTGCACATAACCTCTGTGTCAAGTCCAGCCGCTACCCGGCCATCCTAACAAGGCCATTAACAGTTGGAGAACACTGGCTTTATCTTTAATGATGTGTTGGTTTTAATAAGCATTTCATATGTTAGATGTACAACTTTAATCTGAAATGTAACAAGTAACTAACTATAGCTGTCAAATAAAAGTAGAGGAGTAAAAAGTATTGCTTAAAATAACAGTGAGGTGTGTGTATACACCAATCAGCCAGAACTGTGAGCTCTGCCAGGTGAAGTGAAGAACACTGATTATCTGGTTACCATGGCAGCTGTCAGTGGGGGGATATATGAGGTAGTAGGTGAACATTTTGTCTCCAAGTTGATGTGTTGAAGCAGGAAGGATGTGAGCGACTTTGACAAGGAACCAAACTGTGATGCTGGACGACTGGGTCAGAGCATCTCCAACACTGCAGCTCTTGTGGG
>JAVQJF010080616.1:0-10533 GCA_036023855.1 Gadopsis marmoratus | reverse complement strand
CAGGGCCCCAGAGGTCATTTTGGGCCTCCAATTGAATGAGGCTGTCGATATGTGGTCGCTTGGCTGCGTTTTGGCTTTCTTGTACCTGGGCCATGACCTGTTTCGTACAGAGTGTGAATCTAACATCATGAGAGTCATCGTGCTAATGCTGGGTCAGCCCGACGATCACATGCTGAACTCTGGGATTTATACAAGGTACCATTTCATTAAGGCCCAAGAGTCACCTGGTGCTCCATGGAGGCTGAAAGGACAACAACCATCACGGGCCAAGTTTACCAGTCTCAATGACATGGTGAAGGCCCACCCAAGAGCGAAGGCTGTTACTGAGGACGAGGACACACTGGCCTTTTTAAGCCTCCTCAAACGCATGCTGCATTTGGATCCTGAAAAAAGAATCACTCCCACAGAAGCTTTAGAGCACAGTTTTATCACAATGAAACACATACATAGGAACACTGACATTACTGGCTTGGATTACACACTTTCAGCGGTTGAAGAAACCGATGTGGACACTAATAACGGACCACCAGCCAAAGCTGGCGTAGATGACAACACTTCTGCTGGGACTGATAAGAAACTACCTGCAGCTTCACCTGCCTCTGTTAATCACAGCACAGGCTTCATCGAAGTCAAAACCAGGAATAAGTGGTTCAAGAGGATTCGTCTATTATTCTCCAGGATGACCAAGTGTGTAAATTGCTGCAGAGTAGCTGTTATCGAGTGAATACATATCATGGGCAGCACGGCAAGAAGCAGAAGAAGGTGAAGAGCCTTCTTCTGCTTCTTGCCGTGCTGCAAGAAGGTTCAAATCTGCTTTTCTGTGTAGAGTTTACATGCTCTCTGTGTTCCTGCGTGGGTTTAATCTGGGTGCTCCGGTTTCCTCCCACAGTCCAAAGACATGCAGGTCAACTTAACTGACAACTTTAAATTGCCCACAGGTGTGAATGAATGTCTGTTTGTGTTAGCCTTGTGATTGGCTGGCGACCTGTCCACCAATGTAGAAGAACAGAATGGCTTGATTATGGATGGAATAAAAAAAAAAGATTTAAATTAATAATAAAATAAATAATCATTTCTTCTGAGAGTCTCTGAATACAGCTCGTGTACGCTTGATTGCAGCATTATACATTGTTGCTTACCATCAAAATATATCATAGTTTTTTTGGGTTGATGTTTTTTTACCTTCCAGCCTGTAGTGATGAACCTACAGAGAATTATCACCCGAACCGTGCTTTACAGAGCTTTATACTTTCAGATCATTGTTTAGCTGTCCAGCCCGCAACGTTACTTTTACTGTGTTCATTTTGGTTCCCTCTCAGCAGCTAAGAGCCAAATATTTCCCTCAGGGGTAGGTGGAGACTGAACACTAAGCTAACAGAGAGTGAATATTGGACTTACATTCACCAGGTGGACAGAAACAAGATGCCAAATGAATGATAATGTTGCTCTGTAACTGCTGGATGTGTAAGTAATATCAACATATCAACTTAATAGATGATAATATGTCAATGTGTGTCCACAACTTGTTTCTGCTTCCCCTTATTGTTCTGTAATTGACAGAAAATAATTTACAACATGCCCCTTGTTGCTTACGGGTACGCTCACCTGCCTTACTACTCAACAGGTTTGTACTAAGAATGCAAGCATTTCAGTGCCACCACAGATGAGGAAGTGAGCATGGTGCTGTTGGGGAGTAGCGACCCTGGAGTAAATCTGCGCTTCTGATTGGTTCCCTGGATGGAGCCAAATTTAATGGCAGCCTGGACAATTTACTATGAAAATTCAAGTGGCAGACTCTTTGATCATTAATAAATAACCTCTCGGTTAGGTCTGTTTCCAGGTTACTTGGACACAAAAAGTATGTTAAAAGATGTAGTATCACAAGTACAGTTTGCGCACTTCTGCATTTCTTGCATCAATCTTATGTCAGGTTGTTCAGTTTGTTGCTTTTGTTAGTGTTAAAATGGCCGTTAGCTGTAAGTATTTTTAGTTGACTGTAGTTGTACCTTTGACTGTTGTCAAATATACTGCAAATACACTATCATGTGTCTAAAATAATCATCTTACTGCACATACAGTATTTATGTGAACATCTAACAGTACAGTTGGCATCACATGTAACTTCCTTACTGCCATGCTGGTCCTGTCAGCTTGCACATTAGCGTTTCCTTTCATCTGTTCACTGTGCTGTGATGTGCAACATGTGGACTTCAGGTGGTCGTTTGCAGCGAGATCAAAGGCAGGACTTGGTGGTTTCTCAGTTTTAATATCTTCGTTTTTTTAGCAACAGAACAGAGGAAAAAATACTCCCAACTCCAATTTGAACATGCACGAGACGTCACAGTATCATGTCGAGGTGAGTTCTGCTCTGTTTCTGTCTCTGAAAAATGTGTGCGTTATCATTTGGAGTGTTCGTGTCATTTAAAAAGTAGAAATAAAGCAAAAATGTATGTAAAACCAGGAGGCTTGGCAAAAAGATTTGAAAGATTGAAAGATTTTGCAGTAAATTGCTATGATACAATGTTCATATTCTGTAAAAACACTTTATCATAAGGTCATATTATTTCATAAAAAACCAACGGTCATAAACAATGAATGCAATGAATGCGTTATATTTATATTACAAGAAATCTACAATACATTTTAGAAGGATACTAAACAAAGTATAGAAGCATTATTAGGTCACTATGAATCAATATTATGTACCACTCATCCTTCTGTATGTCCCATTAGTGGATGGCGCCCTCCAGTGGTAAAATACTCAATGGAAGAGGGTGACTGGAAACTGAAGTGACGTTAATTACTGCTCTACTTTCTGTGTACAGCAACCAAAACCCCTTTAAACATACAATATAATCACCAAACAAAATATAAGGAATCTTTCAGCTGCACTGCCACCTCCTATTAATAAAGTAATCCTGTCCGTATTTTCAATCTTGCAACTGCTTGCATCACATACACGCTCACCGTGATATTTATACGTAGGGTTGCAATAAGTTATTCGCGTCAGAGCTGCTAGAATCAGCTCTGTGATTAATACCCTAAATGTTGGCTGCTGCTGTGGCAGATCGTGCCAGTATTTTCTGTCTAAATGACACTTGCGTGACACCTGTATGTCTTTACAAAATGGAGCCCCGCAATGGCCTCCTAATGGGCGGACGCGGGTCTGTCCACTGCAAAAACAGCGTTGTTGTTAGTGTAAATGATTCGACCGTAAGTTTCTCTCAAGTAGGAAGTAAGCGACACCGCTGCTTGATACGCTGCCTTCGCGTGCTGCCGGGAGTTTACAGCCATTCGCGCGGCGAAGGCGGAAGCTCAAGCGAAGGCTTTGACTCGAAACATGGGGATTTTGATTTAAACATTCAATGCAGGGCCCCTGTGGCGACTTGTGTGCTCGCGAGGCGAAAGTGTAAGCGCTACAGTCGCCGCACAGGACGAGCCAAAGCGTGTTGTTCCCATCGTTAGCTACGCGGATAACTTGAGAAACGGAGCTTTGTGAGAGCGCCTGAACGCACCCCCCCGCATTCCCCGCTGGTCACTCAGCTTCTCTGTTGTAAACAGACGGCGCTCAACTCCGGGTGGATCCGACCAGAACCCGGGAAGAACCCCCACAGAGCGCGATGGTAAGACCGGAAACGTCCTCCGTGTGCTCTTTAAAGGAAGTATCGTGTGCTCCGCGTGCTTTCCGTCCGCGTCACTTCGACCCGCTCCGGGAATAGTTTCACCTGAGTGGCGAAACAAAACGGCTGCGAGAAAGTGGGACCAGCGACACTTGCTGAAAGTTGCGGCGGCTCCTACTGAAGCTAAGCGGGGGACACTGCTCCACCCTGTCTCCAGCCTGTCTCCAGCCTGTCTCCAGCCTGTCTCCACCCTGTCTCCACCCTGTCTCCAGCCTGTCTCCAGTCTGTCTCCTTCAAACACGCGTCGGTGGTTAAAGCAGCAACTGACACGGTGTATTTTTTTTTTTTTCACGATTTTGATGTAGCTTTTTTTTTTTGTGTGTGTGTGTGTTTTTTTGCTCGTTTGATGTACTTCCTGAGTTTCTGAATCCAGAAGAGCCGTTTTACAAGTTGGCCTTAACTGTGTGTTGTTCTCCAGCACTGAGGAAAAACCCTGGGCTCAGAAAAAAGGAGAAACCACACGACTGCTGTATTTCCTCCAAGGTCAGACGAGAAGGTAAGAAAAACGGTTTAAGTCCACATTAATGATGTCGTCAGACGTGTCCACAAGGACATTGATCGATACACTATATAGAGTTCCCGACGGTCAAAATCAGTGCAGGTCCTTTTGAGCTGAAGCGTTCACTACCTGATGTTTTGGGCCAGATGTGATTGATGTGATGATGTGAAGGTGTGTTTGCAGGGTCAGAGAGCTTCTGACACCGTCTCCACCAACGTGAGAGAGAGTCTTAAATACAACCTGCAGTCAGTGTTTCAGGGCCGGCAGCTCTGCAGAGGCTGCAGCACACATGCTGTGCAGGGCAGAGCCCGAAACATCAGGCTGTGAATCCTCGCCCTGCCGATTTGTGCATCCAGGAGACTTTTGCTCCCGACTTTAATAAAAGGCCGTCAAGGGCAAACTGATATACTGCATATATGTTGGTCCAATTCTATATTTCTGAGTCATTTTTCAATCACAGCAAATCAGATCGTCCTAACAGGGTCACATTGCTGCCTGAGAGAAATTCCATGTTGCCGTGAGCCCTAAATAAGTTCAATGCTTTCCTAACATGTGGAGCACAGGTGCTGACTTGTGTCCGGGATGGCTGCCGTCGACGACGGTGACATGCACACCTTCGGCCCGGAGCTGCCCGCCATGTTTGACGGCATGAAGCTGGCAGCAGTGGCCGCCGTCCTCTACATCATTGTCCGCTGTCTGAACTTGAAGAGTCCCACTGCAGCACCAGAGATCTTTTACCAGGATACGCCGCTCAGCCGCTACCTGCTCAAATCCTGCCCGATGCTGACCAAAGAGTGAGTGTTTATTATTTTTTAGTCCCAGTTTTGAAGACTCCACCTTGGACTGGAACTTCGGGGGAGTTTGGGCCTTGATCACCTGAGATGCGGGTGTCAGATCTTTTCTTATCTCGCTTTGTACCTGACTATCTGGTTAATAAACAATATAATCCTACATGTAGACTTTAATCTGACAACCGCTGACAGGTCAGTGAGCTCGCAGGAGTGAGGCTGATGAAGGTGGAGGAGATGGATGAAGGCTGCATACTGTGAGGTTCACTTGCATGGCTTTTCAAGAATTAATACAATAATAATTGAGAAAAATCTAGACTTGATGACTGTGGACTTGATATGATATTAATGAATGACTCCCAATTAATGCATTGAATACTTAAAGAAAGGTAAACAGAAGTGAACAAAAAATAGAAAAATGGTGTTTACAGAGAGGTTAGAAGTGACTATACGAGCTGCCTTATACCCGGAGAAACAGATGGGACAGTTTCCTGGTGAATGTCAGTCAGCAGGTAAAATGTCAGGTTCTGCTCCACCAGTACCGTCATAGCTTGAGTCACACATTCCAAAATCTACATGAAAATGGGTCATCACTCCTAAGAGGCTGCTCCACGCTGTCGGACTCACAGAGGAAAGCTTCAGATCTTTTCAGCACCACCAGAGATATTGTCCTTTTTCATTCCACGCATTCTTCAAAACCTGGAAATTCGGGTGTGTTAATGCCAGTAGCAGCTCACGTAGCCTGGAGCCGCTGGCCTCGTGCAGAGACCAGGATCAGGCTACAGGGGCCTGACAGATTTTTTTCCTTTTCCACACTTGTAGTCTTCGTGTCCTAACCGACGTTGACTCAAGTGACATCACTCATCAGATTTCGTGCAGCTCTCTTTGGAGCCGCAAAATACACCTTTTTTCCACATATGCTGTAGTAAGTTTGCAAAGCGACTTGTACTCGCACTGCTTGCTTGTACTTTAAACGTGGACGAGCCGAACGTTGACGCTCTTATACAGTACAGCCTGTGAACTTGGCACTCGATCACCGAAGCTATTTTATCATTGTAAAGATAGGCTAAATCTTGTTGGCATGCGGCCCAATTATTAATAAGACATTTACAGGTACACGGCAATAAGGTGTCTAGAGTTGCATGATTCGGTGATATGAAAATGTCAACAACAAATAAGCAATCTTCTCTAGCTCAGAGTTCAAATCCAAATTAGCTGGCACCTCCTGTAGTAGTAGCATGTGTGCCTGCCTGTAGTGTGAAGATCTTTGCTGAGGCTGTAATGTAATATGGAGCTTGTCCCTCTCTCCAGATACATTCCGCCGTTGCTGTGGGGTAAGAGTGGTCATCTCCAGACTGCCCTGTACGGTAAGATGGGACGCGTCAACACTCCAACGCCCTGCGGTGTCCGCAAGTTCCTCCCAATGCAGGATGGAGCCACAGCGACCTTTGACCTCTTTGAACCCCTTGGAGACCACAGCACAGGAGGTGAGAAGCAAATACTAGTCCATCTTGTAGAGATTTGGGTTTACTGCACGTTTAGGACGTAATCGCACAGCTACCGATCTTCTGTCATACTTTCAAAGTTTATTTTTTGATGGAGACATCACTTGGTGTTCTGTTGGGCTGCTTCTGTTTGTCTTTCTTTCCAAATGACTTTCTATGTGCTTGTTTGGACCGTGAGTACATCAGCCTCGAGCAACGAGCAGCTCATACTACAGTATGCTGGAGGACCACTAATGAACTCCCAAGAGCAAAAAATGCCATGCATTTCAGCAGCCAATTAAATCAACACACTCACACACACACTGATGACATCCACTTTCACGACCACATATGACTCCACTTTGTATGCTTATTTGCGTGTGTGTGTGTGCCAGATGACATTACCATGGTAATCTGCCCTGGGATCGGTAACCATAGCGAGAAGAACTACATTCGGACCTTTGTGGATCACTCCCAGCGGCAGGGTTACCGCTGTGCCGTCCTCAACCACCTGGGAGCCCTGCCCAACGTGGAGCTCACATCGCCGCGCATGTTCACCTACGGTAACGTGGGAGTACCGCATATTCGTAGCGGGGAAGTTAACTCCATTGCATTTTTGACGTTGGTTCGTTAAACTGATGCTGCCCAATTGCACAATAATGCTAATGTGTCCCCCTGTGACGTTGGGAGTGTTTGCCAAATCAAATGTGATCCCTGAGAAACAAAAGCAAAATGAAGCACAACAGAAGTTTCAGTTCTGTCAAGAATTCAGTCAAAGTTGCAACACACTGAGAAAAGCTAACTGTCGTGTTTGTTGACTTGTGTCGAAATGACAATCGGGGGACGTCTACTGTAGAAGATCTTCATTGGAAAGGGGCGGCAGCATCAGAGAATCATCATGAAGTTATTTAGCCATCTTATCTAGCGTCACACCCAAGTATTTATCACTACTATGCAGTTGTAAAAGTGTCTCTCTTTCATTCAGGCTGCACCTGGGAGTTTGCAGCCATGGTGAGCTACACCAAGCGAGCTTTTCCCCAGACGATGCTGGTCGTCGTGGGCTTCAGTCTGGGGGGAAACATAGTTTGCAAGTTCCTGGGTGAGAACACATCCAACCAGGACCAAGTGCTCTGCTGCGTCACCGTCTGTCAGGGTTACAGTGCCCTCAGGTTGGTAGAATGAAGGACAAACAAATGAACAGAAACAGGACTGGATATGAATTTAAAAAAAGCTTAGATTCAGTTTCAGTCCCAGTTCTAAAACAACACTAAAACACTTGTGTATACACATGTGTTATTCTAAAAATTGGTCCCCTTGAAACTACAGTGTCTTAAAAGTGGTTGGGCGTTTCTCTGTTTCCTTTGTGTGTGCAGAGCCCAGGAAACATTCCTTCAGTGGGATCAGTGCCGGAGGCTCTACAACTTTGTGCTGGCGGACAAAATGAAGAAGCTCATCCTGTCACACAGGTGGAGAAACACAGCAACCGCTTCTGCAGTTACAGATTAACAGTTTCAGATGGGTTAATCCCTTCAAGTTTATTATACATAAACGGCTGCGTTGCTTTATTCTGGTGTGATTGTCAGAAAGCACCAAGATCAAGTTTAGATTGTGCTTTCTATCAGATATATTGAGTTGTTTCTCCACAATAACTGCTGCGGTGGATTTCTGCAACAAGAAAGTTAACAAGAAAGATCAACATTTTCTATACTACAGACAAAAAAAAACATTCCTAGATGTCAGCCAAACTGTGAATTCCATCAGCCATGGTTTGGAATTATGAAAATTCTTTTCCTTTATAAACAGTTTTTGACATTGTCATATGGGTGCTGGGGCTTACCAGCCAAACAGAGCTTCCTGTCCTGATTTGTCTAAAAACCTCTATTGTTTTGTTCAACAGGAGCAGTTTACTTGGCATGAACTGCAGCAACATTGGTGAGGCAGACCTGGGCAGACTGTACGCAGCCACGTCCCTGATGCAGATCGACGACAGCATCATGAGGTGGAGTTTTGATTACGATTTCAGCTGATAACGGCTGCTCCAAAGTCTGCAGCTCTTTTCTCTGTCACTGATGTTATCACACGATTTGGATTGCAGAAAGTTTCACAACTATAGTTCCTTGAAGGAGTACTACGAGAAGGAGAGCTGTGTGCACTTCATCCAAAAGGTGAGTGTGTAGATATTTGTACAGGAAGCCTGATGGATATGACATTCAGTTTGGTTTCCTTTGATGCACTGCTAGTATTAATGCCACTAGTAGAGTTACAGGAATAGTTTGACATTTTTGGAAAATCGCCTACTTGGGTTCTCTTTAGATGAGAAACTACTCTCATGACCTTTGCGTTAACTTTAGAGCTAGAACTGGGAGGCGATTAGCGTAGCTTAACATAAAGACTGAAAGCAAGGGGCAAAGAGCTGGCCTGGCGTCCGAAGCTCGAAAAACTACACACTAGAAGCACCTCTAATGCTCACTAGCTAACACTTTTTTTTAAAACCCTAACACAAAAAGACGTTTAAAATAGACAATTTGTGCTTTTAGAGGAAGTTGTGTGGTGTAACTGTTTCGGTACAGTGTCTCTGCTGGTTCCCTGGCAACATCGCTATACCTGTTGCTCCTCTAAAACCACACGTTGTGATCTTGCGCCAGGCTGTCTTGATGCTAAGCTAAGCTAATAGCCTGCCAGCTCCAGCGCCGCACTGAAAGCACGGACACGAGAGTGGTATCGACCTCCTCATCTGACTCTCAGAAGAAGGTGAATAAACGTGGATCCCCAAATGTCAAACTGTTCCTTTTTATGAAAGAGTGAAATAAATACAAATACTACTTTTACTACTGCTACGGCTGAAGTTACCTGACCTATTAATACTGATCCTAGCACCTTGTTGCTACTACTACTGGTACCACTATACTATTGCTTCTACAGCTACAGAACTACACTTACTACTATAACATCTTCTACTTGTACTACTAGTATCACTACGGCCGCGTGACCAGGCCTTTCAAAGTTGCTCTGAATCAAACTTTTTCGTCTCCAGGTCACTGTGCCTCTCCTCCTGGTAAACTCCTCAGACGACCCACTGATTCATCAGTCACTGCTGGCTATTCCACGCACACTCGCAGGTTTGTGTTAATAGACAAGGTGAATTCATTAATGTTAGATATATAGACGTATTTCGGGTGTTATGCGATGGTGTCGTTGATGTAGAGATATTTCACGTGCTTTATCCAAATGGATTGAAAGTGGAAAGAAAAATCTAACTCTTAAACTGGTTTGAAATGACACATAAAAAAAAATGTGGCTTGTTAGAGTCTAAATAGATTTTTGGTTTATTTTGTTGCATTTTCAATGGAATGGTATTGCACTGTGGCGTGTGATCGCTTGTTTTTATAGAAGTTATAGGCAGACAAATATGGTTTCAAGCAGGATCTTCCGTTTGAGAAAAACGAGTTCTGAATTTTGGTTTACATCTATTTTCTTTCAATACGTATTTTGCTTTTGCACTTTTGTTTGGCCGATCCGAGTCAGAAACAATCCTATGCAGGATGTGCAGTCACCACTGGGCTCTAAGTCTACACAGCAAATCCTTATGGATAAGCCACTGGCGCATAATAACCATGGTTTGGTAGAAAATCCTGCATCAGGGTCTCGTGATAAAGAGACAAAGGATGGTAACGTTCAAAACGGCCTTAGTGGATCAATCAGAAAATAAAGCAACACATAATGTAACAATAATGTGCTTCCATTCATGACAAAATATAATCGGTCACATGGAACTCCCCCTCTACACATCTAATTGTGCAGCAAAGTGTGGAGGGTGAGCTTAACCGTTGCTACGACGACTCATATTTTTGTTTTGTTTTGTTTTTTTATGTATTTTGCGTGTTTCCTAGAGAACAACAACAGTCACCATTGTCCTCACAGGGATACAAACTCAGAGCAGCGTAGAGCGAATGAACCCGTTTGTCCTGCCCCTGGAGCCGGAGTCTTAAGTGTTGATAAAGTCTTGTCTCAGCTATCTGCTCAGCGCCGCCCAGCACAGACAGTCTTGTTGAATTTTTCAGGGCCATGTGATCCGCCTGGGC
>JAVQJF010080615.1:0-15145 GCA_036023855.1 Gadopsis marmoratus | reverse complement strand
CCGATGGGGACACAGTTGCCATGCTGGCCTCCACCGGGGGCAACTCTGGGTTCAGTGTCTTGCCCAGGGACACTTCGACATGCGGACAGCGGGAGCTGGGATCGAACCACCAACCCTGGGGTTAATGGACGACCGCACTACCCCTCAGCCATATATATATATATTTATATTGTATATAATTATTTATTTATATTTGAGCATATAGGTGCTTTCATTCAACACATGAGGGTGCTTGGCTACCAAGAGAGACTGGCTACATTTTACTTTCTAGACAAAAAAAGGGGCTAAAATGGCTCCGAGGGAAATGCAGCTGCAAGGTGCGCATGAAGCAAGAACCGGTCCTGCTTCTTAGCACAGCCTGACAAACTCAACTGTCACAGTCCTCTACCAGTGCAAGTTTCCGGTTCACATTCATCGCTGTCGGTGGGTTGGTGATGCTGTCAACTCGCCGCTCGATGAGTGACAACCGTGTCCATGCATGGCCACGTTTCCTTGATCATCTGTGGCAGCTGTTTGCATCTGCCCAGTTGCTGGGTGCTTTCTTTCATAGGAAATGTATTGTCAAAAACATCAAGACATAAATAAAGACTTGTTAACAACATGTCGACATTGTTGTGTAATTGTTATGTCGTAGCTGTACCTGTAAGCGACCTTTTTTTTGGAGGCGAACCAATTTAAAATGGATGTTTTGTATATAGAAGCAGGGTAAAAAAATGTTTTTATATTGCTGCTTTGAGAAATGAAAGGATTGTGTGCGAATCAGACCAGGGCTCAGACAAGCAGTGAGGAGAAAAAGAAAAGAAAAAAAAAAGTGACAAACGGAGGCTGGAGAGAAAAACAAGAGTGTATACGTGATACAAGGAGACAGTAGACGGGGGAGAGGATAAAAAAGAAAAACACATTAGGCGAGCATCGAGATCTGAGATGACACGAGGCAACATGACTCCACGGTTTGGATGTGTGTGTGTCTGAGTTTACACACTGCATGCACTCTTCAACGACAAAAGGAAGAACCGGCTTCCACCGAGGATATGACTCACAAGAGCAGGCAAGAGTGAGACATCATTCCTGCTTAAATGGAGCTGCAACACACCGAGATGCTGGAATGTAGGTCAACCATCGAGTCCAGTCAGTGAGCTTCAGTGAGATAACTGACACAAACAACACATCCGTTATGTTTTCATAAAAATATGACTTTATGCTCCTATTCTATCTGATTTGAGCAGGTGTTGCTTGGTGTGATTGTGTTAGATGTCATGAACAGGAGATGGTGGTAAATTCAAACTTAGTCTAATTATCATGTAAGTGGTGATTTACACATCTCTCAAATATGGGGCTAAAATCTAGTTCTTATGTAGGGATTAGTTGTTAGTAGATATTTACAATGTGTATGTGGGCAACATATCTGACCTGACCTTTGATCAACTTTTGTGAAGTTACTTTTCACCAAAATAACACGATTCACCTCAAGTTGCAAAACATACGGTTAGGTTAGCTTATCATGCTAAACTCCAGGCAGATTACTAATTGTCACACTATTCCTCCATGTAGGCTATGCATAAATAAGTAAAGCAGATACGTACATTACAAAATATTATCTGGTAAGGTTAATATATCTTTTGGCTTCACTACAGACTTTTCTATCAACTGATTTACATGTTACTTATTCTGCAACCCAATCTAGTGCAGTATAGCTAACACTGAAGACAGTGAGATCATGTCCATTGTATACTTCTGGGAATTTGCAGCTTTTAAGGAATCTGATTCCACTATTTTTAGACTCAGATTAATGGCCTAAAGTAATAAATAAATAAATCAAAGAATCAGTATTTCACACCAGAACTTTGTTGCTGTGATTAATTAAGGCTTGAAACAGCATTTAGACCTTCATGTGGGGAAATAAAATGTACAGAAAATATGATTATACAGACTTTCTTTTTGGTGCCTTAGGGTCCTGGCTATGGCCCTGGTCATGACAGTTTTTATGTTCATGTGTTACTACAATAAACAGGGATAAAGTTTAAGCTGACCCCTACAGGATGAAATGATCAATGCACATCATGACATAAAAGTGTTGGGGTCAGAATAAAGCCAGAGCAGCAGTGAGGTTTGTCCTGAAGTTGACCATAAAGGAAAAATAAGGAGCCCCTCAGCTAAGAAAACAGAACGATTGTGCACAGATTTGCAAACAACTTCTTTTTCAGAGAACAATGAATGGAGTATTTTGACGGTGACACATTTTATAGATTTAAGGGTAGATTTAACACTATATTGGGTTTTGCAGTGGACGTTTCACAGCTTTCATTGTGTAATGTATCTATTGGGTGTGTCACTCAAAAAAACAACCTATTGCGGGCACAATATACAAATGTGCGGACACGGAATATGAATCTGAGCACACAGCTTATAAACTGTGCACACAGATTTGTAGACGGAGAGAACAGATTTACACATGGCTCTTTTTTTCTCAGCTGACCCCAGGGAGGCTCCGTAGAAAGGTAAAGGGGTCACTGAAATCACTGGCACATAAATGTGCTCAGGTACTGACATGTGATGGCAATGGATAGGAGAGGTATTACCTGGTAAACATGTCCGTCATAGCTGTGCAGGGTGTGTGAAAGAATATTAGGGTATTATGAAGCACAAAGTGTAGCTATAATGCTAAATGAGCTTTTCTTTGGCTGGGCCTTTATTCGATTAACATACAGAATACATGCATCTCTCAAAGCTGCCACAATGCAATAGAGTTTTTTCTCCAAATAGACCTGTTTTTCTCTTTTTTGGCCTAGATGATGTTACACGCTTTACCAAATCTTAATCGTCTCTTGCCCTCAAAATATTGCATTCATGCTTTGTAACAACTGTTCTGAATCAGCTCCATATAGGTAAGGTTAACTTGCTTAATGTTTAGGGTAGGAAGCGTTCTGGTAATGTCTTCGATCAAAAATGTGTCTGGGACCAAACCAAATCAAACTTATCAGAAAAATAATACTTCAACAAACATCAGTGTGATAAGAATGACCTAAAATAACAGAACTCATCCCTGGGAAAGTTGTACTTTGATGTTTCAGTTTGGCCAATGTCCAATCTGCTAACATGGAAGGGGTGGGGTTTATGACCTATGCTGCAGACAGCCACCAGGGGGCGATCCAGATGTTTTGGCTCCACTTTTTTAGCTGCTAAATGCGCCATTATGTAAAACAAATGAGCTCAAAGATGCTCAAACTCTCTATAGATCTGAGGGGAACTGGTGATGATTCTCTGTGGCATCGTCTCTACAAGAGAGCCCTTTGACGTCACACGGACATTTGATCCGCTGTTAATGTTAAATAATGGATCAGTGCAGCTGTCAGTACCTTTTATTCGTCAGTCCAAATGTTTCAGTAAAACTGCACCAGTGTTTCTACATCCAACCATAAATCTTCTACCGTATATACGGTCAATATGCAGCCTCATTTATTTGGGTCTTCCCTTGCAGTGTAAGGTGGCAGTTTCTACAGTCATTTGCTAAATGACTAAGCAGGACATTACAGCAAAGCTATTCTAATGGTGCATCAGACAGATACAGAGAGAGATAGAGAGAGCGATACACAACACCACATAATAGCTTTGGGGTCAAGTTAAAGGCTTGAGTCACTTCCTGCAGGAGGCAGATGGCGGTTTAGAGTTTGACCTCCGGACCTCACTAGCTTGCAAAGCGTGTCTTGCAGGACATCGTGAGTCCCTGACATCACTTGTACAGGAAGGAGACAGAAAGACAGAGACAGAGGCAACTATGAGGAGCTCTGTGACGGTGTTGATGCTGCGAGGAGTGGAGAGACTGTGGGAAAAGAGAGAAAGAAGCTATCACAGCAGACCATGTCTCGCAGTACACTCACTGAATGCCGCCTGCCATGTCAACACTTGTAAAAGTTGCATTGGCTACCAGCTGGGAAAAAGTAGTAGTAGAGCATCTCTGTCTGGTAAAGCTAAGGTACATCATTCCTGTGCCAGAGTGGACTGCAGGAAAGATAAGGATGGAGAGGGTTTTGTTAGAGGGGAAACTGGATATTAAAGAACAGAACCGAACCACAACATACTGAGCAGGAAGCAATCAAACCAACAAATCAAGATCTAATGAAGATCTATTGTAACATGCTACCCCCAAACACTGCTTACCAAGGCCGGGCATACCCTCAGTCTCAGCCCATGACTCGCGTTAACTATGGTGGTGAGTGAGTGCAAAAACAAAGAGGATTTGACTCTTTAACAGTCTGTCTCTGTAGGGATCCTGGAGGTGTTGTACTGGACTAATTCCAAAACATTTTGTAACTTTTAGTCATTGAGACCCCAAAATGTGAAAAAATATGGCCGATTTAAAAATACCAAGTTCCCCTTTAAATCCATACATGGACTGCAAAGAAGGTGCACAATTATTAGAGTCAAACAGTCACTTCTATTGCTATTGTACCTATTCAGCTATAGTAGTCATTCGTAATGACGTAGCTTAGTTTTGACTGACAGATTCCCTGTTGTCACAAGTTGTTAATATGTTACATTTAAATCATTTAAACCAACCGTAATAATAAGGGAATGTTGGAAAGTACTCTTCTGCAGCATTTAATTAAACATACGCATTTAAGTTTTGTGTTGCAGTTTGTGTTATGCGATTTGCATTTTTACTGCAATATCTCGGTTATCGGTCTCGTTGATTACTAATAATTAGCATCAGCCCTGAAAAACACATTTCAGCTCACTCGTTTTGGGTGTTCATCTGGTGGTGCCCGACAAGCCAGTTTCTGTTACTTTACACACATTTCATTCATTGCATTCAATCAGTCCAAAACAGTCTTTGCCTTAACTCTAGAGTGAACTTTTATTAGATTAAAAACATCATTTAAAACACGTGATTGCTTTTCTGAGATTGCTGACAACTCAAATCAAATTAATTACAATTTCATAAAATGAGCAGGAACACAGCTGTAATGTGGAGGACCATAAATAATCTCAAAAACTGTATAGTATTGTTCAGAATGTCACGGTTCTGTTGCCAGGATTCTGGCGATGGGAATAACACAGGGAAACTCTTTACTGATACAAGTCAAACATGGTGAACATAGACAGACCTCTAGTGTTTCATTAAGTTACTACATCCAAATGAAAATGAACACATGTATAGACATTAACATGGATTCAAATGAGCAACTCACACTGAGAAACTCTTTAATTAACAAATGCAACACGTCAACGCAGCGATTCACTGAAGGAGAAATGAAACACACAAAAACAATATTTCCTGATACATTTGTCAATGTTTGTGTGAGGCTAACTTTATGAAGTTGAGAGGTCAGACTCTGCTGAAGACCTGTGATAGCTGGAGAAGGAGAGGGAGAAGAAGAAGAAGAAGAAGAAGAAGAAGAAGAAGAAGAAGAAGAAATAGAGAAGGAAGGAGAGGATGGGGGAGAAAGAGGTAAGAAGGAGATGAAGTAGAAGTAGGATGGGATGAGGAAAGGAGGGATGATAAAGTTAAAATATCAAAAACATTTATTCAGTTTTGCTCTTTCATAAAAAAAAGAGTTTGAGTCTACACACACATCAATCTGTCAATCCACCCTCTGCAGACATACTCACACCAACCTGCCGCTTGCTGTGTCGGCGGAGAGCAGCCTTGTTAATCTCCCTCAGCAGAGTTTCCTTGTTGTTCTTTATGTTGTCTTTCGCCGTCTGCAACACAAAATCAATCTTCTCCTGGCTGAAGGGACACTGGAAGGTGGAGAACTCCTCCATCTTTGCTTTGAGCTCCGTCGCATCTGGACCAGAAAGTAAACCATTGGTGATCATGAACATATCTGGCATGTGAGCTTTGGGGCGCAACGGACCTTTGCAGTTGCACCTGTTGAAGAGCGGCATGTAAACGATGGAGGGCTCCTTCCCTTTTCCCTCGAACACGTAGCAGTCCTTTGGCCAGTCTCTGTCCTCCAGGATTTTGTCGTCTATCTCTGGGAAAGGCTTCTTCACCGCGGCTGCGTAGTCTCTGGCAAGAGTTAGAGTCTGCATGGAGCAGTTTCAGATAATTTATTTCATTATTTTTGAACACATCAGCCAACCTTGAGACATGTGCCACTCCTGGGACCAGTCACCATGAACGCTTGCTTTTCAAACACCTCACCTCGAAGGTGTCCTCGGCACTGTAGTCCAGAGCAATAAGGAGGTCTGCGTCTCTTTTGGCTCCCAGGAAGGGAGGGTAGGGCATGTTCAGCATCACACCAGCGTCTATCAGCTGCAGGTGCTCTTTCAGTCTGAGGCAAGACGGCACCACAGCATCTTCCCCGCAACACAAATCACAATATAACAGCTATTTCTTCTCGCTCAGTCATTTTTCACCATCCGCCTGGCAAATCACAGGACTGTACATGTAACACATGTATTAAGCACAGTGAAAGTGATGTACCTGGGTATTGATAGAGGAAGTTTTCCGTTGTTCCCCATTCCCAATTCACAATCAGGGGGAAGACCTTTTGGATCAACCAAGAGGCTAGGGAGACACGGCACACCCAAATGAAGCAAGTCACTATACACGATGAACTTTATGCTGCATTTCTAATGACTTTTTTTGCCACTTGAGGGCAGCAAAACAAGCTGTAAACACAACATTGACCTATTTGTAACAAAAAATTCAATCCAATGTAGGGCCTTCCAAAAATCCATAATGTTGCAAATTGTAAAGGTTTTCAATTCAATTCAATTCAGTTTTATTTATATAGCGCTATATTATAACAGAGTTATCTCATAGCACCTATTTGGTTTGCTTTGTTTTAAATATAAGAATTGAATACATATAATAAACTTTACCATATCAGTTTTCAATTACAATGTTAGTAAAAGCTGCATTAATCAATATTTTTAGCCATGCTAGTGGATGGAAATGCCAGCTAGTAGGTCCAGCACCCTGATCCAGACATTTCCATGACATTTTGTACAAACATTCAGGATCCCCAGAGGATGAATACTACTGACTTTGGTGATCCCCTGACTCTTTCCTCAAGTGCGAACAGCAGTAGTCAAAGTTTTAACTTATCCTGTGAAATATCTCAACATCTACTTGATGGATTGGCACAAACTGTTGCACAGACATGCATGGTTCCCAGAGGATGTATCCTAATTACTTCCACCTGACCTTTCTTCTAGCCTTTCCATGAGGTTGACATTTGAGGTTTTGAGTGAAATGTCTCAACTATTGGAGAGATTGCCATTACATTTTCTGCACACATGCAAGCCCCCTCAGGATGAATTGTCATCATTTTGGTGAGCTTCTGACTTTTAATCTAGGGCCACCATCGGGTCAAAATTTTAATCTGTCCAATATTTTGGTTTATGTCCAAATACCTGCAAAACTAATGATGGTTGACTTTAGCTGAACTATGTGTTATGTACTAATTAGAACATTTTACATAACATAACATGGTAACATGGTAAACATTATTTCTGCTTAACATCAGCATGTTAGCATCGTCATTGTGAGCATGCTGACGCTAGCATTTACCTTAAAGTTCAGCCTGTTAGCATGGCTGGGGGCTGTGTTGCAGGGCTGCTCAGTTCAACTGAGTATTTTAGCTTCAGTTCAGTGCTTTGGTTTTACTGCTCACAACTATTTTGTTTTGGTCCACTCTTACCACTCTCAAAAACCTTGTTTCCAGCACTAGCAGGCAGCGGTTTTTGGAAAAGAAAAACCACTGTACACGGCCCAGCACCAAACAGTAGACAGACAAGTTAGACAAGACATTTATAGCTGGCAAATATAATGGAGCATTTAGCAGTTAAAGAAACATGTATTTTTTGCAGGAGCTGGTAGAGAGCAAAGACAGAGCCAAAATTATGAATGAACTTTATAAGGTGACAGTATATAAATGCTGCGTTCACAGCTTGTTCCCGCTGATCTCAAGCATTTCAATGTGCTTTTCAACATACTAGACATAACAATTTTATATGGTGATATATGTTTTTATGTATTTAGTTGTCACGCTATTATACTGAAACTTTGGGTTATGTTCTTGCCTACTTATGTTATGCCTTCAGTTTTTAAAAACTGTGGCACGGTCCCTCCATCAGTGAAAGTATTTTCTCAGCAACAATACAGAGGGACATTTAAAAAAAAGAAGCAATTGGTCAGCAGGTTGAAGAGCGTAGCAGCACAGGCAATAGTTAAAGAACAATATGACTCTGGCACTAACCCTTTACTTTGATTGGTCCTTCATCTAGACTCTGGTTCCAAGTCTGTAAGGGCACCAACATTTTCTGAAGCCACTGCTCAAGGATCAGGTTTTGTTGTTCTGGGCTCTTCTTTCCAAATGATGCAGTAGGGCTTAAGTTTAGACCTTCAGTAACACAGGAAGAGCTTTGGTTGCAGAGTGAACATTGTGATCATCCAGAAAACCTTTTCCGGATGTGTGAAGTTTCAGATTAATTATCACCATCATCACTATCATCATCACCTGTCAGTGTTTTCTGCAGGTTGTCCAGCCCAGATAAAACAGTGGTATCCTCTGTGCTTCTTTTAATCAGCTCTGTTAGCTTCAAAAGGCTGTGGTAAGCGCGCATGTAACGGTCCAAGACGTCCCAGAAACTGTTGACCTGCTGTGGTACTGAAACACAGAAATATAAATATGCATGCCTATATACACATAAAATGCACTAGTGTATTAATGTAGTGCATTTTACAAGCTACTGTTCTATATGGTACCTTCTGTCCAGAGAAACACCACATCCAGTAAGGTGTTTTCACCAGTAGCTGCTGCACCCACCAGACCTGAACGAACAACACAGTCAGTCATTTCCACTG
This sequence comes from Gadopsis marmoratus, assembly GCA_036023855.1. Classification (NCBI taxonomy): domain Eukaryota; kingdom Metazoa; phylum Chordata; class Actinopteri; order Centrarchiformes; family Percichthyidae; genus Gadopsis; species Gadopsis marmoratus. Next base: position 6,327 of record JAVQJF010080615.1, on the reverse strand, counting down.
CTGCACATTTAAACATGTTCGGCTACTTCCTTCGCCCGTTACAAATGAAGAGTTTTACCATTCATCCAGTCAGGCATATTGTTTACCAGACTTTGTTCGTCTGCTAAAGCGCTGCCCGTTTTACCTGCATGACAAAGCAGACACAGGAAATGTTCACATATCTCACATATAACAACAGAAAGAAAGTAAGTAAATGATTAAATTAATAATTAATGCCATTTCTAGGCTTCCGTAACTTTGGCTATGGGCAGATTTCCTTGTTTTTAGAATGTTGTGTTTTGTAACAGACAGAAGAACCAGACGCACCTTGCAGCTGGACCATGTCCATCTCTGGCCCTTTACCTTCAGGATCTGCTTCATGGACACTGCTGCCCAGATGAGAGGTGTTAATGAAGAGACCCAGATCTGTGAAGCCTACCTCATGAGGAGTCATCTCAAACCATTTACCTGAACCAAAGGCAGAGAGACAGAGTCTGAAAAACTGAGACTGTAAATATTAGAAAGCACTACAAGCACTACCTGATATTTTAGAAAGAATATAGAGTGTCAGCTCTGGTTAACAATGGAAATCTGAGTTTTACGGTTTGAGATGTTTTGAGTTGTGTGTATGTTTGTCTGCATAGTTGTGGGTGTTCAGTACCTTCTTCAGGGCCATGTTTCAGACAGTTTTTGTTCACTGCGTTGTAGATGGGGTAAGGATTGAAAGCGTTCATGCCATCCTCAGAAAGACGTCGGCGGTCCAACTGCCAAAAACGCACCAGGTCAGTAAACTGTGAACCTAGACATTATAATGTTCTCTCTGTTTTATTTATCAAAACTGCATTAAACACATTTAAACTGGGCGAATCCTGCGAGCTAGTTCAGGCAGTCAGCACGAGCTGCACTGCTATACACACGTGACATACATCACCCTCCACAACCATTTACCAAACACACCCTCCCAATCTGGCAAAAATGTCCCATCTCTCCCTCTGCCTGTCAATGCTGATGATGCTTTATGGCTTATGAGTATGGAGCTTCTGCATCCTTTTTCAAGGCACTCACTCCCTACATGTCTTTCGTTCTCCTTTACGCATCAGTTTGATAGAATTGCTATGAAATTGTTATGCTTCTGTAAAGTTTAGGGCATCTGAATAAAGCACTGGGTCAGCTGTGTGGCTTTCTTTTCAGCTTTTCCCTGCATGTTTGCACTGTACCTGTTTCATGATCCCAGCAGAGGTCATGAGTCCCCAGATATCAGAGAGGGAGAAGTGCTCCTCCTTTGCCCTCTCGCCCAACCAAGATAGCGCCTCCTCCAGACCGACCCCGGGACCTGACAGCCTGGCCTCTGCTCTGTCCATGTTGGAGCTCCACTGTGGGTCGCTGTAGAGGGCGGACATGGACCTGAGGGAGCGACAAAATATTTACTTTATAGGGGAACAAACTGATAATGACAAGCAGCAAAATATATCAGAGCAAGTCACAATCACTGCAGGAAAGCCAGCAGAACAACACAGGAAATGGGACTGCTTGTGATCGTTACTATTACATTGAATGGTTCTTATCATATATAATCTTTAATATATTTTTATATTTTCAGTGATTTGTTTGCTATGATTTCTTTCTTTTACTATCATTTGTAGTATGTTAGTATCTTACTAATGAATGGAAGGTTAGAGATCGGCCTATAGCTGCTCAGTGTATTACAATCTAGGCTTGGTTTCTTCAACAGAAAAAGACAAAAAATCACGTCCTTCTCTTGTAACTTTCCAATCAAAGATGCATAGATGCAGTTTAACCTTAATAAAAGCTTTTTACCAAAAATTCTATGTTAGTTAGTAAATGAAAGTTAATTTAAGGACATGGGTGGGTGATGACACAGTAGCTGTTGGTAGAGAATTTCAGATTAACCTTAGACTCAAACCAGTAACTTCCTCATGTTTAACTGATAGGTCCAACGCTCCTCGATGAACCACCAAGAGGTCTCAGGCAGAGGCAGGACCAAATTAGGATGAGCGGATTTTTCTTGTATGGAAGTAGGTGTAATATAGGTATATAGTGTCGAATGTGTGTAAGTGTTTACCAGGTTGACCCAGAAACTCCCCCCAGGTAGAGCAGAGTGTCCAACAGACCTTCCTTTTCCATCTGATAGAGGGAGCCCACCAGACCCACGGCTGCCCTCTGACCCCCACCTGACCCCAACAGTGCAATGTGAGGAACAGAATCCTGGAAGGGAACGGAGAGGGAGATGAAGAGATGGTAGCAACAGAAAAATAAAGTTGAGACAGATGAATGCAGAAATGGGGAAAAACACCAATATTAAAACAGTTGTTTTATAGAAATATTGTTGCTACTTGTCGCGTCCTTGTGGCTTCCTCTATAGTTGAGGCAGAGGCTAAAGCCCCCTGCAGATTTTTTTATGCCTAAACATCCACATCAAGGCTAAAGCTTACACATGATCATGTACAGCTTTTTCTAGCTAAAGATAACAAACTGCTGAATGGATGGCCATGAAATTTTGCACAGACATTTGTAACGCCCCCCAGGATGTACCCTACTGACTTTAGTGATCCCCTGACCTTTCCTGTAGCACCAACATAAGGTTGGGATTGTTGGTTTGAAATGTCCCCACAATGTTCAGCTGGATTGCCATTAAACCTGGTTCAGACATTCATGGAAATCCAATGCTTTGGTTTATGACACAGTGTTTGTGCTAATAAGCTGAGGATGGTGAACGTAAACATCGCTTCAGCTAAACAACAGAATGTTAACTTTCATTGTCATGTTAACATGCTGACATTAGTCTAGTTTAGCCTCACAGAGAAGCTAGCATGGTTGTAAACTCTTAGCGTTGTTTCAAAATTACCATGAAAGTAATGAAATTAAAATGCTACACAAGGCACGGTTTGCAGTCAGTTTACTTACTTTTATAAAAACCGCTATAATGATGCCACACTAGAAATACATCCTCAAAAGTTTGCATATATTAGTATGCATGAGTATTAATGCCTAAAAACTGAAAGCTGGCTTTTGACATATTGAAAAGTAATGATTCCTCAGTCGTACCAGCGTACACTTGATTCCCAGCCTGTTGAGCGACGTCAGAGCTATTTGCTTCCTCTTCAGGACAAACTCCTCCTCCCCAGCAGGCAGTGACTGGGTCTGATGCACATATTGCTGCAACACGCACAGAGTAGTATTACAAAAGGTGTGCATGCAGGAAAGAAGAGGCACAATTTAAATGGTTGAAAATGTGCATTTTCTATTTTTGTAGAGGAAGCTGAGAAACAATATTCCAATTAAACATTTACACTACACAGGCAAACATTTTCACACAGCTAGTTCCTGTTTCATACTCATTTTGATGTAAACACACACACACACACACACACACACACACACACACACACACACGCACACATATACACACATATACATGACTATAGGAAGCTAAATTGAGAAGTTAAAATAAGTTTGGCCTCAAGCAGAGAACAATGCACACAAACATTTTTGGTTTTGGAAAAAAAAATACACTAAGTGGTTAATTTCAGCAGCAGGACTCATAAGAGCACCCATATAATATGTGTGGCTCCACCGAGAAGAACGCTGCATTTACTGCATTTAGATTCTGGGCCAAAACGTTTCCTCCGTTCCCTCACCTTGGGGGCGAATGTTGAATTCTTCCCCGTGTTGTATGCAGGAGCTGGCATCCTCTCGTCCCTTGACACCTCTTCTGTCTGAGGAGTGACTGGTGATACGTCCTCCCTGTTGTCCACAGGTTGTCCCATAGGTCCCGACATCACAACACAAGCACAGAGCAGCCCAGCAACCCAGCTGGCATTTCCACACGGCATGGATGGAGGAATATTCTGGAGATATGTCCGATGAAACGGGAGGGGTGGAATGGATCACAATGAGCTCCCGTCTATTTTATATCCCTCTCTCACACATCTTCAAGGCTAATTAGAATCACCCTGACGTCAAGTAGATACACCAGGAGATCATACAGGAACAGAACGATATGTGAACATTTGACACGCATCTTCCCTGAGTACAGCATATAAATGTCCTTCGTATCACTCCAACAGTGCAGTTATCTGCACAGCAAAGCTCAACAACAAGATTGTAAGCGTCCCAGGAACAGAACAAAAATTCAGTTCCCACGGATGATTGGTTAAGGTACATTCCGCATAGCTGCAACATCCCCAGTTTGGTTCCAGCTGCTTCCAGCAGCTATGTCGCCCTCGCTGTCTCCTTGTTTGCTGCCTGCCTCTTTACTGTCAACTATCAAATTAAGGTGCAAATGCCCCCTCAAAGAAACAGCACCAGTTGTAAATGCTGGTCTGATTGATATCCATCCATTTAGTCTGGCTTTCATGTTTTATAATTGTATGCTTCCATTATTTATGCCTATTTTATTTACCATCCTCATTTCTGTTTTATCAACATTTTACTTCTGGTTAATACTATTTATTTCATCCTATTTCATTTTCCTGTTTTATTATTGTACTGTTATATATTTATTTTGTGTAACATTTCCTGACTTTATTTTTAGGCTATTTTTATTGCTTGTATTGTCTTTAATGCTTTTTCGGTGTTGTGTTTGTCTGTTGCGTTAATTAGCTTACAAGTTCAACACTACATACGGACATCATGCTTTAGAACGATTACTACCTGTTGCTTTCTATTGTAATATAATTATTGGAGTTAACGTTAGTAGTTATTATGATTACTATTTTTATTTCTACTTGCGTACTTGTTGTTACAGTACTTTTACTTAATAATAATAATAATAATAATAATAATAATGATAGCTTAATATTTATACATTTTTATAGACTTTCTTTCATGTGATGTCAAATTTATATAATCTTTTATGAGTTTTAATTATTTTTATTTGTATTATTTATCTTTTATCTTTATCTTGCTTTTGTTTTTCTTTATCTTTTACTGTTTTCTGTTTTATTGCTTTCTGTGTATCCTGTTTTTGCTTTGTCTGTCAAAGCACTTTGTAAACTCTGTATTTAAAAGGTGCTATATAAATAAAGTTATTAGGGCCCGAGCAGGAAACCTGCATGGACCTGATTGTAATTTGAAGGATTCTTCTACTTATCGCAGGTCTTTCGCCTCAAAAATTAGATGCTAGGGGTGCTCGAAAAGTCATGAAAATTTGCACAAACGTTGGGCTTGGCGAAAATAGCAATCTGGTATGGACTCGGTGCATGGCGTGGAGGGATAGCGCCACCTACGGGTTTCAAAACAAACATCTCGTCCTCTCTGTTTTTCCTACACGCACCAAATTTGGTAGGCTTATGTATCGTGTCCAGACGTACAAAAAAGCATTGGGACCCCTACCGTACAACTGACAGGAAGTATATTGCATAAACCATAAATTAGAAAGATGGGTGTTCAGCAGTGCTGATTGGGAAAAGTTTGAGCAGATTAGTGATGAAGAAATGCAAAATGTTGTTATTAATCAAGATGTCGATTAATACATTTTTTGGTTTGAAGTCATTCTAGGAGGCACAAAGCAAGCAATTCAAAGGAAAGGACGTAGGCATCAAAAGAAAATTGTACCATGGTGGACAGAAGACTGTGGAAATGCAGTATAATCCCCAAATAAAGTGTTTAAAATGTTGAAAAGAAATCACAACTTCCAGAATCATTTTGAATTTAAAAGGCTGCAAGCTAATGTAAGGAAAACAATTAAAAGAGCGAAGAAGGTTTTTTGGAGGAAATGTATGCAAAATAATGGAAAGAATGATAAATTGAATGAAAGATTGACTTATTATTTGGAAAACAAAGGGTTTGTACCTAAAAATAAGCATGGATTCAGAAAAGGCAGAAATGTGTTTAGAACATGAAATACGGAAGGCACAGGTTAATAAGGAAAGTGCAGAAGACATGTTTTTTCGATGCAGAGAAGGCTGTGGAAGGAAGGATTATTAGATTATTAGCTAAGTAAGTTAGGGGTTAAAAGCCTAATGTGCAGGTGGATCAAGGACTTTTTGTATGGAAGATCGATTAGGGAAGTGTTACTCACAAAGTATTGTTGGTGAAAATAGAACACCGTAAGAAAATATTGTGAGTCCTTTGTAATTGTTTTGGGAGTTTGGAGAATGGGACGGGATTTTCACTTTTTGCAGATGATGGGGTGATTTGGAAGAGAGGTAGGCCTAGACTGCAGGGAGACATCCCATGACGCACTGAGCGCTCTCTCTCTCACACTCTCTGACTCTCTCTCAAAGACTCTCCCTCTCTCTCACTATCTCTGTTCCTCTGTATGTCTGCCTCGGTCTGTATCTCTCGCTCTCTGCCTGTCTGTTCACTCCCTCTCTCCGTGTCCGT